>VXBW01005984.1:464273-483454 GCA_013400375.1 Thinocorus orbignyianus
CAGAAAGCAATTTTGTAAGCATTAGTTATTTGGAAGATACTGTCTTAACTAGTTATCAGTTTAAAGAAAGTTCCTCCACCCAGGAAAAGCAAAAGTGTTTGTTGAGGAGGAGGAAAATTGAATTTGTTTTGTTCTTGATTTCATTTGAAAGTTATTAATGGCATGCCATTCCTTTCATTGAAGTAGTGCAAATTAAAATTGTTTAATTTCCTTTAGAGCAGAACAAATAAATGCAGGAAGCTGAAATATGTCATGAATGAAACACAAAAGATAAATATGTTCATCAAAGAAATGGTTGTCTGAAAAGCTCATGTATAATTCAGTAATGGTTTCATAAACTGCATATTTAATGGACAAATTCTTTCAACCCCTACTTCTCTCTTTCCTTACTCTACCTGCCTGCAGACTAAACAAAACCATACTGACCTCATTAACCTGCATGTTGAGAGGATTAATTACTCAATACATGCACATCCTCAGAGTGTTTTAAAGCATTATATCAATATATCAATGCTAATTAAGCCCCATTATACCATGTAAGCTCAATTATTGAACATACACCCTTAATTCATTACTCAAACAGTTTGTCACACTGGCATTTAAATGATCTTAATTACACTTAAGTTACAATTATATACAAAAATTTTAAAAAGGCCAAACCCTATAAAGATAAAATTATTTTAAAAGAGAGAACACTTTCACTTACAACATTCTAAGGAAAGTCTCAAAATATTCTATAAATATTAACAAGATAACAAAAGTCTCATAGTGTTCTAATGAATGACGAGTTAGCTATTTTACCAATGTTAAAGATCAGAGATGTAGGACTTCTGTGCATTACAGAAACTACTTAATGTTGCTGAATGAGTAGGTATGAAAGCTAGAAGCAAATAATATGATGCTCAACGTCTTTTGTACTGTTTCAGTAGCCTTAATAAAATAGGGTATTTGTTTGGATGTGTTCGTTCACATTGGAAAAATAGCTAGTGTTGGATTCACATATATGAGAATGAACATATATAAAATAAAGGAAGTTATTTTAAGATGTCAGAATAATTGGAATAAAATAAAGATACTAATTTGCATTTCAAAAAGTTGGCAACAATGATCCACTATATGATACATCATATATTGCTATACTCTATTATACGGTTTAGACCACTATTAAAAATGCTTCTCTCTCTTGGCAAATATTCCCTTTTTTTGCTGTTTTAGTCATGGTAGATTAATAAAGGTAATTTTGCCAGACACGTCATAAACTGGTTAGAGTTGGAAGGGACCTTAAAGATCATCAAGTCCCAACCCCCCTGCCATGGGCAGGGATACCTCTCCCTAGAGCAGGTTGCTCAAAGCCCCATCCAGCCTGGCCTTAAACACTTCCAGGGATGGCGCATCAACAACTTCCCTGGGCAACCTGTTCCAGTGCCTCACCACCCTCACAGGAAAGAATTTCTTCCTAATATCTAATCTAAACTTCCCCTCTTCCAATTTAAAACCATTACCTCTCATCTTGTCTCTAGACTTCCTGACAAAGGAACGTCAAGCAAATAAAAAATTTGTTACATGATTTGACACAGGAGAATACCTGCATTTAAAACAAGAATCTCTCTTTCTGTTATTTTCAAATCAAAACATTTTTACAAAATATTGTAATATGAAGTAGTTTCGTCATAAGATCTGGTGTATGCAGTGATATTTATACAATCCAAACCTCAGCATTTATTTTTATGACTGGGTGTGCTATCTGGAGAAAAAATGCATTATTCAAACATACTATTATTTCAGATAAACTGCATTCCCAAGGAAAACACATGATTGCAAATCTACATTTGTCATATACATAACAACTGGCACTGGCTAGCTGTTGGAACTGCATTGCAGCATATTGGCCTTCTAGCTGTGTAAAGAAGGTCCTCTACAGTATAATATTTTTCTGCCTCTTCTTGCAACTACATCTGTCAAGAACCCCAGAAAAAACGGGACTTGGCATCCTGAAACTGGCACACATTTTACCTGAATCTTCTAAAAAACCAGTAAAAGATGAGTGATCTAAGAATGACAGCCATGTTCAATAATACATGTAATAGTTACAGGATTTCACCACTTGTCAAGATCAAGCTTTCAACTACATTATTTATGTGCTTTTCTAAAACTTTGATTGAAGTATATTGAAGTAGCCGCACAATTTCATCTGCACAGACTTTACTGCTTCAGTCTGGACCTAAAATGAATTATCCTTTAAAGGTTCCTAACGGTAACCAAATAGTTTAATCTTTGGATTATGACAGTTCTTGTTGACCAAAGCTATTATATGCAAAGGTTAAAAACGTCCATCAAGTTTTAATTTCATTGTCAAAATTTTAGCAAATGACCCGTATTGTTTCTGTAGTGTTTCTGAGGTCTACTGAAAAATATTCAAAACATAATCTATATGTTATAACATAACACTAATATTCAGCGTCAGACAACGGCAAAAGGCTACACCACAGCAGGACTGTAAAATGTAGCAGAGAAATGGCAACATTTTTGATGATACATAAATAATCAGTCAGAGGTCATTAAATAGAGTAATTTGTTAAAGATGAGTTTTTCTCAGATGATCTGTATCAAACTATTTATTCACACAGCCTTTTCAATATTTTTTTTCTGAAGAGTGTTTGCAACACAGTCCACTTGAATGCACACTCACAGCACCTTAAACACAGTAATCCTTTGCCTTTCTTTATGGAGAGTTTCCTTCATTTTGTTGGATATCCTAGACTTCATCATCTACCACTTTCTAATTTGTCATAACAGAAATCACCAAAGTTAGACAGCAGTGGTTGATAATGAAAAAATAGAAAAAAAACCCAAAATACATATAAAAGCTGTCACTGAACTGAATAAAATTTTGAATTATATTTATTCTACTATTTATTCTTTATATATGAGTATTTTTTTTACTATTTATTAGATTATATATCTTTCTTACTGTAGTCATCCTACTAGAATGTAAGTCTTTAAATATGCAATAAGTAATGCCTGCACTTTTTTCCCCATTCTTATTTCAAATGTATCCTGACATCATGACAGATACCAGCAATGTAATGTCTTGTTTTAGTAAAATAGTTTCATGTTATTTGTTCTTTTTCCTGTTTTTTTCCTGAAACAACTGGAAAAGCTTTCTGAGTTGCACCTAAGTTCAGCAAAATGCCAACCTGCCTATTTTTTGCTGTTCCATAGTCCCTCTACTGCAGCCCCTTACGTGTTTCCTAACATTACCTTCTTATATTGGTGGGCATGGGCAAAACCACACATAAAGGAAATAGTATGTTAGGAGGAAGACACAGAGTCCCTGGGTATGGCTGACAGCTTTGCAAGTACAACATTGGGAGGAATTTTAGAAGCTCTGTGGAGAAAAGCAGGGTTACCGAAAAATTTCAGGGCATATGTCGAAGTGTTTAATAGGTGTGGTGCACAGCCCATGACACCTTTTCCACATAGTTACATGTCGTGCTTTGTGGTTTCATGTATAAATAGAAGATATACATACAACTGTATTTTCAGAGTCACAGAAGAAGAAAATTATTATTGAGAAGGGTAAAAAAATATACTCGTTATGAAAATAGAACAAAATACACTAACAAATAGGAGAGGTAAACCACTACATTTTCTTGCAAGAATGGCACTGAAACTGAAGTTTCTCTAACTCAGAAAAGACGCTTCAGTTGAAAAGGAACTAACCTTTCAATCGATCAAACTAAAAGTGCTGTACTGAACAAAAGATGGAGTTAGAAAGACACTTATTTGTTTATACATTTAAAAGTATTTTCTGTAATAAATTTGGAAATAATAACAAGCTTTTTTCTAAGATGTAAGTAATGAAATTTGCTTTGAAAAACTAATTCTGAAGAATTCTGCATAACTTTACTTGCCTTTTCTACCAAGAAGAAGACTACAAAATCAATATAATTGATTTTTTTTTAATTTCTAATGTTTTACATTACACTCCATTGCAGTACATTTTGACCTTTTTTAAATAATTCCAAATATTGAATCAACTGAAAAGCATGTAATATGTCATTGTCAATTTACTAAACAACTTTGTCCTTTCTACTTCTAGGAGCTATGTACAATGCATAGTTAATTGATTTAGGAGCACTGATTTCCCCATTAGTATAGAACACTGTAGATGCATGTAGGTCATTTGTTAGAGGACAGCGCCATGACAGAAACTGCACAAATCCTACCCTTTGCAAAATAATTGTTTATTTGCAAAATCAACATGGCCTACAAACCTGCTTTCCTGGATATAACAGGTTTTGGAAAGAAAAAGAGAAGAAGCAGCTAGAGCAGGTATCCCAGACCATGCCTGTTTCAGTCTTGAGTACCTCAAAGATGGAGACTGAAACAGGTTCTCTGGGCAACCTTTTGCAGCGTTTGATTAACCTCACAGAAGAATAAATAAATTTTACAAAATAATTGTAAAAAGTTTTTTCTTTTTTAAACAGAATTTTCTGTATTTGACTTTTTGTCCATTGTATCTCATCCTGCCAGTGGCCCCCACTGGCAAGAGTCCAGCTACATCATCTTTACCTCTCCCCTAGAGGGAATTTCCACACCTCAGAAAGATGCCCCTGAGCCTTCTCTTCTCGAGGCTGAGCGATCCCAGATCTCTGTCTCTCCTCAGGTCAGATGTGTAAAGCCCTTAAGCATATTTGTGGCCCTTTTCTGGGTTCACTTCAGTGTGCCCACGTCTCTCTCTTGTACTGGAGAGCCCAGGACTGGACACATTATTTTCAAATGTGGTCTCACCAGTGCTGAGTAAAAGCAAACAATCATATCCCTTAACCTGCTGGAAGCAGTCTGCATAATGTCACCCAGAAAGCTATCGGTCTTCGTTACCACAAGGGCATATTGCTGACCCATGGTCAACAAGTTGTCCACAAGGATACCCAGGTTCTTCTCTGCAGAGCTGCCTTCTAGCTGGTCAGTCCCATCCATTACTGGTGACTAGGGTCATTCGTTCCCAGGCGCAAGACATTGGATTTCTTTGTTGAGCAATGTGAGATTGCTGTTTACCATTTCTCTATCCTGTCAAGATACTTTTGAATGGCAGCCCAAATACCTGGTATATCAACCAGTCCTCTGAGTTTTATATTACCTGAAAACTTGCTGAGCATGCAGTCTGTTGTCCAGGTCATCAATTAAGATTTTAAACAGTACTGGCCCAAGTAATGACCACTTCTGTATTTCAACAATGATGGGCCTCCAGCAAACAGAGTATCCAAATTTTAACTTCCAGTTCAACAGAAGGCTGGAAGAGCCAACATGAAGTCACTAAGGGTGAATCCTATCTAACCAATCCGAATGGTTGTTTTATGTGAAGAGATGACTGGCTTAGAGGACTAGGGGAGAGCAGCAGATGTTGTTTACCATGACTTCAGCAAAGCCTTTGACAAAGCACTTCTTAGTAGCCTTATAACAGATCCAGTGGAGCATGAAATGGATAACTGGACTGTAAGGCAGGGACAAAACTGGCTGGACTGTAAGGTTCAGATGGCAGTTCATTGCTATTTGATTCCTCAAGGGTTCATAATGGAGTTGATATTTTTTAATACCTTTTATTGCAATGAGAGATGGAATGAACCTTCCCGAAGTTCAGGATGACACCAAACCAGGGACCAGTCCATACACTGAAGGGCAGGACTGTTGTTCTCTAGGCTGCCAAGATCCCTTTGAAACATTGTGACACAAATATAAGGAAATTCAACAAAGGCAAATGCAAAGTTTTAGCCCCAGGACAGCATAACACAATGCAACTGTACAGTGTAGTGTCAGCTGGCTGGGAAGCAGTTTGGAAGAAAGGTACCCGGCAGCAATGTGCTCTGGCAACATAGACACACAACTGCACCCCAAGGCATAGAAGCACAAAAGTCGGCAGCCAGCTCACCAAAGGAAGTTATTCTTCACCACTACATTTTATTTGGAGCACTGTATCCCATCTGGGGCTTTCCAGTACAAGAACATTACAACACCAGATCAAGTTCAGTGGAGGTCCACAAAGATCAGGTCTGGAGCACCCGTCCTGTGATGGGAAGCTGAGGGAGCTGGGCTTGTTCAGCCTGGAGAAAAGACTGCTTTGGAAAAGGGGAATCTTAATCCTGTCTCCATATACCTAATGGGAGAGCGTACGGAAGACTTTTCTCAGAAGCCTGCGGCAATAAATAGGATGTAATGGATGCAAGTTTCAACAAAATATATTGCATTTAGAACTTCGATTTTCTGTTTGGGGTTTTTTTCCAACTCAAGAGCAGCCAAGGATTTAAGTAAGTTTATCACAGAAATTAAGAAATCTGTCCTTGGAAATATCCAAACCATGACAGGACAAGGCTCTATGCAACCTCATCTAACTTGGCCCTTCTTTGGTGGGGGTTAGTGGCTGTTAACAAAACACCAGAGATCTTTCCAATTTAAATCAGTCTACGTTGCTATCTTAAAGAAGTTTGCTGACAAACAAGCTGCTTTAGAATCACTGTCAGCTATTGCTAGTTAATCTGATTGTAACTTTTTTCTTAATTTTTATGATCCTGAGCTTCAAGTTTACTTCTGACTTTGATTATATGATTCTGGAAATAGGTTATGCAAGCACAGATGGTAATATCCTATGTAATACAGAGTATTGTTCCACAGCTAGGGCCCTGAGTTCTACAGAAATAATGAAAATAAAATAACTGTATATATATCTTATATATTTAAATATATATATTTAAAAAGCCCCCAGTATAATAAAGATAAGGTGAAACCACATAATAAGAAAAATAATAGCTAAAAGAAATGCCTCCCACAGGAAGTGTAATTCAACAATTACTCCCTGTTACTCCATTATTCTCCATCACTAAATTAACTTTTACTCTATATAATAGTTTTGTTATGATATTTAATAAAGGCTTTTGTGAACACGCAATTTTTAGTCTATCTATTTTAGTTCATATATGTGTATGTACATACACACATATGCACATTAGAGCAAAACAGGGAATCTTCAACTTGAATACCTCTAGGTTTAGGATTTTGTTCATAATAAAAGATTCTAGGATATCTCCTAAAAAGAGAAATATGCATAGAATTTTCACCACTATTCTCCTCAAAATGAAATTAGGATATTTTTCCCAACCCCAGAGTTACACATATGCACATACACACACCCATGCAGATACACAACCAATCTTGAACACTTCAGTCTTTAAATTATCTAACATCATATATCCACATTCTTCTTAAAAACTATTTCATCAAACATTAATGGATTTCACTTGGTTTACTTTAGGGGAAGGAAGAGTTCACTCATAGAAATCAAAACATATAAAGTAGAACTTCATGGAATATCTGATAATATATTAATATATATAATATATAATCTGTTGCCAAACGCAACATTGAAGAACTACATGGCACAGAAACGTACTTACGGAAGCATCAAACATGGCCCATTATTTATCAGCTAGTAACTTTTTTGTTCCGACTGTCTTTGTTGGGCATATCTGAGATTTTTTTTCTTTAAAAAACCCAACCAACCAACCAACCAAAAAACCACAGCCTATTGGCTGACAGTAATAAAGCTGTTAGCTGAAAAAGTAGAAATCAGTATGTTCACAGAATCCAAAGATAAGAGGAAATCTGTTCCCTGTTATGAGTTCATTTCTGTGTTTGCGCACTCATAAATCATTGCAATATTTTCCAGATAAAATACTTGGATCGTATCACTTCTGAAAGCTACAACTTTCTTGTTTTACAAGCATTTACCCAACTGTGTCTGTCCGTCTCTGAGGATGTGCAAAATTGTATTGGATTGCACAGATATGAAAATCATTTGGGAGTATATGACAACTTTAGAACTCCAGTACATCTTCCACATTGAGATTGATATTTTAATTTTCTTGTGCAGGTAATAACAAAAGATTGATGGATATTATTTTTAGTGTGTTTACTTTTATTATAAAGTATGTAATAAATGTCTTGCCATTGGTTGTAAGACCATAAAAGTTGATATTGAACAAACAATACCAGAAAACTCTCAAGTGCAAAGGCAATCTGAAGTTAAAGCTAAAACTTTCTATTTCCTCACACTTATTTTGCCTCACAAGTAGTACACACTTTCCTAGATGGGCTGAGATCAGCAAGCAATATTTCTAAAATTTAGTCCTCTCTTCTTGAAACAGGGGAAGAATCGGCAGAGCATGACAGTCCAGGCAAGGCTATAAAAAGCCTTTGAGGCTGTGCAAAATTTATAAATGGAAACTTTGCCAGCTACCAGAGATCAAAAGTCATTAGTCATATTCTTAAAGAGATCAAAATCATGCTTTTCCATCTCCTCTAAAAAATTCAGTGTGTTCTACGGTCTGTCTTCCAGATTGTCAGTAGATCAGCACAAGTATGTGCAATATCTGCCCTTCTTATTCTGAGAAAGATCATGATGACCTCTTGTCAATGAAGGAACTCCTGTTTTCTCAACTATCTTTCCACAGCATTACTTCCAAACTGGCAATATAAAAAATGTAATTGGAAGACCACCTCTACCTCACCATGCCAGGATCACATACGGTTAAAAGCCATAGATGATAGCATTGTGGTTCTCAAGCTCCTACAGTCTTTGTCCGTCCAGTGTCCTGCAGGAACGGTGAGGGATTTGCTTCGTCTCATAATTCGGTACTTCATTTTGTTGCTGCTGATAGAAATACTTGTGATAACAGAAAAGCAGCAGTGCCTCTTTCAATTTTGTCCCCTTTTATTTTCAGAAATGGCATCAAAAAGTTGAGTTACAAAAAGATTTTTCTAGTTAGCATTTGCAGGCTCATACTTCAACAAGGGTGCCAAATAACTTACTGTCTGCTTCAGCAATATGGAAAAACAGCAGTATAAAGACAGGAGAAGAATCTACTATCTCAAAAGCTTCAGCTATAGGAGATTCATACATAGCTTGTTACCTGGGAAGTCCTCAGATAACATGTATTTCAACACGCAACATTTAATGGATCTAAATGAAAAACAGTGGCATTTTGTACTCCACAACAATAGCATGTGAAAGTTAACATAACTTTCATGAAAATACTGATTTTAATATGACTTTAGTGAGGTGAGAGTTTGTAAACTTTCAAGACTTAAGTGACTTCACAGGGAAGAAAGGATTCTCAAGCTAATTGTTTTCATAGGTCGGTGTCTCACAACATGCAACACATTTTTTACTTAACCAGTCCAGGTGAAGCAGACAAGAGTGCTCTTTAAAACAGCAAATCCTGTCACTAAACCTTTGTTTACAACACAACAATATGAATTTATGCTGCTTATTTTCAGTGCTGCCTTGTGCTGCCCTCCTCGTTCTTACAGTTGTTTACACAACCAATATATGATGAAGTGCAGGGAACTGATCTGTCTTTGAAATAAAAAATATCCCTCAAACACACATGTAAATGCATATTTGAGAGGGTGTTTAAGCTGGAGAATTTAACAATCCGGCTTGAGGGGAAAAAATATATAGATGACTGTGCAGATAGATACTGGTTAGCTGCAATGTAGAAGTATGAAGAGCAGCCAGAAGAAAACAAGTTCAGATACTAAAATGAACCACATTAGAAAAACATGATCTAAAGTTTCTTAATGACATCTGCTTCCTATAAGGTAAATTCTTTCCATAGTAATTAGAACAAATATCTGGTAAAAGGACTCTTGCACAAACAGGCAGAGAAGAAACAAGTAAGGAAAGAATAACAAAACCCTACATTTGCATTTGACAATGTTATTTGTGGAATCCTAATTAATCAGAAAGGGAGAATCTGGGGAGCTAAATAAACATAAGTTTGTTTTTTTTGTTCCCACTAAACTTTTTTTCTTGGTAAAATGCAGTGGCGTCTTCAGAACTTCTGCAACCTTAGTCATGTTAATTATATATTTTAGCACATTTTTTTAGCTGTCAGACTGTGATATTTATAGAAAAAGGATCCATCCTCCAAAGAATCCATCCTTAAGTGGGTTTTGGGTTGATTTTTTTCTTTTTTTTCTTTTTTTTTTTTTTTTGACATGAGACACCTTAAAAACTCCTTCAAAAGCCCTTAAGCTTGAATCACACCAAGCTAATATCCCTGTGCATTCATCACGTGTGAGCACTCTGCTAAAAATCCTCCTGCAATGATCAGGAAATGAAACAGGTGTCTAGAGAAAGAAAAGTTACTTAACTCCACTGCAAAACTAAATTAAAACAGTGTTGTTCTTGTTAAAAAATACTTTGTTTTGTTTCCATTTTATATTAAAAGAAAATTAGTTACAAAGTTGCATGATGTTCCTTTAATCAAACATAGAATCAGAAAAAGAAAACAAAGATTAAACCTGAAATGTCAGAGCTTTTAAAAATAAAAAGTCCTGAAAACGCTCTGGGGGAGCAAGATTATTATTTACATACAGTTATTGTTTTATAGATGCCATAGAAACCAAATAAATTTGTGCATGCATATGTGAGAGCAAACAGTTCTTTGAAAAGACAGGTGAGAGTTTTTTATTACATTAACCTTGAGGCAGCATAGAAATGATCCAGACATAGAGAAGTAATTTCAAATCTGAGTCAGGGTGCATCTCTGTCATTCAATGGAGCAGAGCGCAGAGTTTCAAACACGCTTGCACTTTCACAAAATAGAGGGAAGTACGGAGACAATAGTTAAAGTCCTGAAAGCACCACAGCCATATCAGTATAAGGTTTCACTCTAACAAATAAGCCATTTTAACCTTTTCTGTTTTGTTTTGTTTTAACCTTCTTCTACATACACACTCCCATCACTGTAGAGTGGCTGACAGCAGCTAACCTGTGCAGTTCAGCACGCTGCTGTACGCAGCAGTGTAAACCTGGCTCCAAACATCAGTTTCCAGGCAAACTAACTGTTTTCACAGATCTCTCATTTTAAAATGTAGCCATGCAGCTAAACATTGGCAGTAGCTTTGCTCAATTTCATGCTTTAATAAGAAAAGCTGAAAGAATAAGCAAAAACCACAACTAGAGGCATACTGGTTTAATCTTCTGACAAAGACCTGTGTTTTTTCCCTGGAGAACGAGACTGATTAGAGTGAAACCCACAAACATTGTTTACTAAGTAATTAAGTTGTAAGGAACTAGAGAGTGGTAGCAAGTGAGAGTGAACAGATTTCTCAAGACTTTTCCTCTGAAACATTCGGTGTAAAATTCCTTTGAAATTTCTGAATAACTATGATCCTTAGGTTTGCATTTAATTTGTGTCAATCTCAAGGACTCTTAATGAGTGAAGATTTCCCACCCTGTAGTTACAAATCACAAGTTTCCTTCTTTTTCTTAAAACTTGCCCTCAAACTCATTTTGCGCAACTGGCATTTCAGAGTCCACCCAAACATTATCCCCCATGTCACTAAATTCTGTGTTAGCCCAACTTAGAGTTCATATGTTCAGTAATGGTCTAACCAAAACTTTGTAGAAAACTAACTCTCTGGACTACTTGGATCTGAAGATGACATGAGATTCTCACCTAGCTCTTGTGAGACAGTAGCTATAACTAACACAGTTGCAGACAGAGACTATTAAACAATTTCCATGTGTTCTCCATTTCTGTAATTCTTCTGGGACTTCAACACAACCAATGTGGTAAAAAATAAGACAAAACAAAGAAGAAACCCATTACTTTTTTTGTGAGGTTTTTATGTAATATGACATTCTGCCCACTTTGGTTGCGGTTGTCTATTTTAACCCTAAGCTCAGAACAGCATATGGAACACCAGAAGGTATTTTCATCCTCCTCAGTTTTATCACAGTCTTGACAGACAAATTAGTATTGTGGTTATTTGAACAATGAAGCCATCTGTGATGCTGATGCCATATCAAAAGAAAAGTTTACTACAATACTTGTTCAATGTGCAGCTAAAGGAAATTGTCCCCTATTATTTATCTAAAAGATTATTTACTGGAAGCAATGGAAGATAGTTTAATAGTGAAACTGTCCCAGAATTCACTAATTCCATGATTTTTTCTTTACTATAAATGTTCAAGGGGGTAAGGGTGATCTCCAAATCTGGAAAAAAAAAAAAAAACAAACCAAGTATCTTCTGCTCAAAACCCCAGAAGACAGTCTGTTTCACTGGACACTGTGTTGCACTTCCAGAGACTTTACATACATGTAAGTCACTAGATCAGAATAAGAAGACACACTGACTGCACTATACACCAAAACAGAACTGAACTGAGGCCATCTGGCACAGTATTATTACACTTTCCGAGCCTGCAAAAGAGGATGACTGCATCCAGACTGCTTGTTGGCTTTATCAAGCTTCTGAGTCATTCCCAAGAATCATTCAGGAAAGCACTACCTGGACCAAACAAAACTTGTGCTGTGATCCATCTAACAACGGTATCAATGGCTGTAGTGCCCCTGACCACATCCTGACAGAGGTTAATATCCCAGTGTAGATGAAGACACTAGGATGGTATTGATTGCTCACTCATCCCAGACAAGGAAGAGAAAGAACATCATCAGCTATTGTGCTAGATGGACATTAAACTTTTGGATGGCTATGTGATCACTGTCCTATCCCTTTGCTGTTCCTCAGAGAGCATTTCACACCTGTTTTGCTTTTAAATAATGTTATGATACACCCCATAGTAAGCAGAAAGGAGCACCAAGAAGATCAGCTTTTCCTTTGTAATGATTATTTCAGGGGAGAAATCATGAAATTCTCTCTGCTCCTGTCTATGAAGGAATGGGACAACTTTCTCATATTCCACCAAGGAGGTTTTGGTGTTTGTTTTTAACATATATCTATCCCCATGTGCTTCGCTATACAAACAAAAGACAGTTAAAAACCAGTTAAAAGTGAAACCCCACAGGATATGAAAGAATGAAGCAAAGATAAAATTTTCACTGTGCTGACAACAAGGATCATATCTACAAAAATTCAAAAGACTTAAATAGATCAAATAGGCTATTTTTCTCTGTGGCTTTCATACAGCTCTGCTGCCTGGAGATCTTATCCTGTTGAATAGCTACTTATGGCCTTGCATGGGTTTCTGAAGTTTGAAAGGCACCAGTTCTCACTGCCCTGCCCCTCTACAGAGCAGCCTGGTACATCAATTTCCTTCAAATAAACCCTGGGAGAGAAAGTGATTTTATGTATCTGTTAATACTAACCTATTAAATTTTCTCCCCAAAAAGCAGCTCTGTAATCTGCCAGCTGTTAAATGACAGAGAAGTGAAAGCTTTATGTTCATTCAGTAATCACAGCAGCTCTTTTTCGCTAAACCAGTTTTCCATTTATAAAGAACTTGCCAAGGTGAGAGGTAACATCTCAAGAGACAAACACGCTCTGCCTTCATCATTCACTGACATTTTTAATGTGTTTCCAAGGCTGGCTGTGAAATACCTCCCAATGATATAAGAAGTCTTTATGAAGCCAACGGAAATACTTCAAATTATTAAGTGCCACTCCAATATCTCCAATATGTGACATTTACAGGTATTAGAGATCTTCATGGTTTCTGACAGTTGGAAAATTGAGTTTAGAATTTTTGGAATTTATTTTAGATGCTGAATGCTGAAGCAATATAAGTACACTAATAATGCTATAAGAATTACTGCACATTGAATCTCTCCTCAAAGTATTTTCACTGAGAGCTAAAAAAAATAGTTTATTAAATGCATTTTGCAAAAGCTATTCCTATAAAACACAAGCAGTGCAGGAGACAGTTAAAAAAATTGTATCTGACACAAGTAGATAACAGCTTAGATACTTTTCTTGCTCTGAAAATCTGAAGGAAAATTCCAGAATTTCAATGTCAGATATGCAATGATCTTATCAGTAAAATTAAACAGCATGGAATAGCTTATTTGAAAACAATGCCTTTTGAGTCTTTATATCTCCCGATTACTAAACTTTTTCTCATAACAGTGAGGTGTAGCCTCTGCATCTAATAGGGTGAGATATAGAAAACTCATGGGTTGGTTTGTCTTTCATTTGAAGCAAGTAAGTCACAATCCAATGTCACACTTCTACTCATACTAATCTTTAATCATAAATGTTTAGTCAAAGAACTCACAGTCAGAAATTCAAATTACACACAGACTAGATGTCTAAATCCAGAAAGTACAAAATATAAGGGAATAAAATTGTTAGAAAAATAATAATTTAGAAATTAAGTGTGTGGGGTTTTTTTCCCAGTATTTTGATATATATTATCTCTGATGGTCTTCAATGATACACCAAAGGTCTACTTATAAAAGATACAGACTCCTTTTGGGCAAAGTACTTCTAACATACTCAAGTGCAAATGAAACAAAACTGGACAGAGAAGCTGGTCATAGAAGTTGCACTAGAATCAATGTACTTCAGGGCAGAGTTGTGCAGTCAAAGTATTTTCTTACAAATGATCCCCATGCTCCCCCAAATAAAGGTGATTTAACACTACTGAGATTAAACGTTTCCGTTGTAAGGCAGTTTGGGAATTTACAGTGAAGAATTTTATCCAAAAACCTCTTCAGAGCAACTAAAATCAGTTATGGGAAGAGACTGCAACCCTTCCTATCAGCAAGCCCAACAAGTGACATGTTTCAGGTTTCAGTCTAAGTGCCCCAAGAGCACCTCATCTCCTGAAGTCTTGGCTGCTGGGGCTCAGGGGCAACCCAGAGACAGTGCACCAAGGGCTGTCCCCTTCCCCTGGGGACTTTGGACAGAGCATTCCCATACAGCACGGTGGCACTAAGTACCAGCCAGGCCCTAGACCCAAGCCTGTCAGCACAGCCCTGTCCAGCCACCCCTGGGCTAGGCCTAACCTTGGCTACGATCCTCAAGCCAGTCCCGCTCCCCAGGTCCTCGATGGAGGCCCCTGCCCCTGCTGGACATGTGGCAGAGATGACCCTTGCTGCTCCTTCATATCGTCAGTAGAAGTCTCAGGAATATATAAAAATCTCCTCATTTTAATTTCTAGATGTTGAGAACACTCACTCTATTTCAAGACAATGTAGGTTGTTTCTTACAGCCAGGGCGGTGGCTTTCATATATCACCAGGATAATGTCAGCAATTCAATCTATCGCTTTCTCACCTGGACTCTGAAGACACAGATTACGAGATTCATATCCAAAGAAAAGCTTTTGTTTACAAAGCCTAAAGTATTCTGTATGCAGCTATCAGGCACCTGGACTAAGGATCTGTTTGTAGGCAAGCAAAAAAAAAATAATTCCCCTTTATAAAAAAAAAATCCACACTTCTAGTCGCTGTTTGTAGCTTCCAATATTTCCTGTGCTATCTGTTAGATCATATCAGAAAATATTAATTATTTTTCCACATACTGATGTGAGAAAAGCACCATTTTAGAATGAAGCAGGGAAGGCATATGGGAACTAGTAGTATCCTTCATTTGATCACTTGGTATAAATGAAAGGCATAAGGCTTGCTCAGCAAGATCCTGACCTGCAAAAGGGCTTAATATCCAAAAGATATGTATCTTCTCAATTCTGACTTAGTTTAATTATCCAATTTAATTTCTGCCCACAATTTTTTCCTTAGATATACTTGTACACCACAAATACAATGTCATATCTGTAACATATTTGGCATTGACATAAACAGGCCACATGCAAAGGTGTATTTACCTACTTCCTTCCCATACACACACATACTTCATTGTTGGAACATGGGACTCAACAGATAATCAAGTCAATATGTGAAGGGGAATGAAGGAAAAATTATTCATAATGCAGTGGTGACAATTTTGACAAAACTATAAAAGCAAATGTGGGAAGAGATACTATTACACCATTTAAAAAAAAAAAACATATACCTTGTGTCAATCAGAAACCACATATCAATCAAAATGGCATGAAGAGGGGTAATGACTGTTTATTGAACTGTAGAAATAGTGGGAAAGTACATTAATGTTAAATGAAATGGTTAGCATTTAAGTAACACTTTGATCGAAAGTTTTCTTAACACCAAGAATAATTGGTGCTTTTTTCCCCATCTAATCCCACCATGCTTTTGAGTTACTTTTGAGTATTTCTCTGTTAGTTTACTAATAGCTGCAGAGGATGTGTGCAAACAGAAGATTTGACTTATGTAGTGCAGTGAATGACATGTAATGGAATCAGTTTCTATTATTTCACTGGCTGAGATTCATTTTGTAAAAATCAAACCATTTTGTGGTTGTCAAACAGAAGGACTGCTCCTCTCATGCACAGCACTGAATGAATAATAAAGAAGGTAATAGCCACCTGAGTAGCTGTAAGGAATTGCTCAGTAGAACTCAGATGGCTTTTACAGATGTGAATCAAGACCTCTCTTTCTTTTAAATCCAAATAATGAATGAACAGATTCATGTGTGCAGGTCCCATTACAAGCTGGGCATATACATACACTACTGTGATAAAAAATAAATCTTTTGCTTTCTCTTTTTAAATAAAAACTGTGCAACACCTTCTTGGGCTGACTTTTCTCAAAATAGAAGCTCAATAGATCACATTTACTCTTTATAAGATATAGAACTGTTAATTCAGCTCTTCCTTTGTTTTACATGATAATAAACAACCCATGAAACTCAGGATTTCTCCTAGCACTACACAAAGTAACCTTCCTGTTTTAAAATACACTATAAAGTTTAAAATGCATTTGTTGGCTTAAGCATTCACAGGAACTTAGTGTTGTAGTTCACAGAAGGTAAGCTCATTTACCCATCAGTTTTACAGCTCCAAGCAAGGCAGCACTGCATAAAAGATACTCTGTCATTCCTTGCCCTTCATACCAGGTTGATTCCCCTGCTGTTCGGGGGACAAAGACATATGAGCTTTTGCGGTGTACAAAGCCAGAGACAATTTTACATGGATGGAAGCTGTGGACAGTTTCCTGTCTTACTGAACACTGTTTACAGGTTTTAATTGCAGAATGTAATTTTGGTAATTACACCAAGTCTGTGATATACCTGCTTAGTTAAGGTTTGACAGCTACAGTTTTTTTACATATTTGCATTTTAAGTCAGACAATTCACTTCTCCCAAGACCTCTTCCCTTTTCATTTAAGTAAACAAGTAATCATACAGACAAAAAATAGAAGTGAAGCAAAAACATTCAAAAGACTTATGATAGTCGCCATAAGGATAATTATTTAACTTTAGCACAATTCTAAAGGTTTTTTGAAATGTGTCTTTAAAATATTAGTGCTGAAATTTAATAATCCTGAAGCATTTTTTTATATACTACATTTTATTAGAATTATGGTAGAATAAGCCAATGTGTCTAAACCATGAGAGATTTCACACACAGGCATGAGGTCATAAGGTCTAGGGCCAGTATTATCAGCTACGTGACCCTCCAGCTAGGAAGCTGGGAGTGACAGCTTTCATAGTATTAGTTCTTTCCCGTTTGTATGCCTGGCCCAGACAAAATACTGTGGAGTCAGAAAACCACTTACTTATAGTGCTAGGGATGCAGAAGGAGCAATGATGATAGCCACTCATTAGACCAATTTAGCTACAAAGTTCAAATCTCGCTACCTCCCAGTTTCATGCTTCCAAGCGTGCTACACTGCTTACAAGAGACTTTTGATTTCTCTTTCTTATTCACTTGCCTTTCCCTTACCTTTGTCTTCTTTTTTTGGCTGCTAATTTTCTAAATTACTCAGCACAAAGATGACCTCTACTTACTCCTATTCATCATGCTGTGCTAACAATGCATTGTGATGCTCACGTGTCAAGTGGGTTTGGGTTGAAAATAGTATTATCACATCTGAATTGGCTGCTGATGTTGATCAAGAAGAGAGCAGAAAATTCAACATCAGTAAAAGATGCTACAACAGCAGCAGCAAGAGACAATCTGACACTATTAAGCATCTACTCAAACCTAATATGAAAGAAAGAAAGGGGGCTAAGTGCAAAACTGTATGCACCATGGCCAGCATTAACACAATGCCACAAACTTGAAAACTAGGTTATAGCACTTTAGTGAGTTGTAGCTGACTGTAAACATCATAGATTATTTCAATATAGTCTTGTGTCTGCAAACTAGCATTACCGGCCCATGTAATTACTCATATGCATACAAAATGATACATTGATACTGCCTGTATCCTCACATATACATACTCACTGATGAAATTTTCAAAGGAGTTTAGAAAGCATTCTGATGCTAGTCTGAGTTAGTTTGCCATCCAGAGCCCAGACTTGCAAGGGGAAGAATGGGGGTGACACACTGGATGGGACATGAAGGACACCGCAAAAAAAAAAGATGAAAAAACCCACTTTTCCTCAGTTACAATATCTGACTTCTGAGAATTTCTGGCCCTTTTGAGAGCTTGTAGATCTTGTCAGGAGCTTTTATCAGGAAAATATAGTTACAATTCAAATACCACTTACAAGATTTTTAAACTCTTCCAAAACCAGGAATAATCGGATTACAATAGGAAATTAATAGACTAGTATAGTACACTTCGACTGTAGATTAAATATCACAGGTGATCTTAAAATTTCCTGTAACAAAGTACCGAGTCTTATGTAGTTACCCTATTTGAACCCAGCAACTTGTGCCGTAAAATATAACTCCCAGAAATAGAGAGACATCTCCTAAGAGGCATAAAGCACTGCCATTTTACTCCAGTGGTTAACCATCTTTTTAGCTAAAATGCGTATCTAATTTTGTATTTGCATTTTAGTTATATTTTCCAGCTACTATTTCTTACTAAGGTTCTGCTAGCATAAAATTCTTGATTTTTCCTCTGTGAAGGAACATGTGCTTTCTAATCAAATTTTTCTGTCAGCTGCATCTGCACCTGATGGAAAGGGATTGACAAATGATTTTCCTGAAGCTGAATTCAGCAATAAAATACCATTTCTCACTCTCAATTTTTGGTGTAATTTTCTTTCCTCTTTCCCAATCCCAGGTGTTGTCTTCTTTAACCATCCCACTCCCATCCCCGAACAAAAAAAAAGGAGAAAAAGGAAGCTTCAGTACTTTTACCTTCATTGGGAATTCAAATCCTGAAATCCTGTGCATAAAATATGCTCAAATTACTTACTTATGATAGGCTTTAGTTCAGATAGATGTAAGTACCAAAGGTGGAAGAAGAAAATTTTCAGATCATTCTTACAACTGTAAATTTATAGTCAAGTAAACAGGCATGTCTTTTTTCTTGAGACATGTAAAATACTTTTTTT
>VXBW01005984.1:483460-558266 GCA_013400375.1 Thinocorus orbignyianus
TTTTTTTTAACTGTACAAATTAGAAGTTGCTCTAACCGCCATTCAGAACAATGACCCCTGCAATTCACAGGGAATATAAACTGCAGTTGCTGAATTTCCAATCAAAAATCTCACACTGCTTTAAAAAGGGACTGGTCATTGTTTTTCCTGGAATGCAGGAACACAGTCTGCAGTACAGTATTGCTAACAAAGGACCTGAAACGACCACCTACAATGGAACATGCAATTCTCAAGAAAGCTAGTACCAATGAGTATAAATGAAGTATAAACTCATTGTTATTCTCAAGGGTAGATGCTGAAGGTGTTTAAAGTTGGAAAGCAAAGTCAGTTAGGGATTCTGACACAGCAGACTGGAGTAATTTTAGAGATGGAGACCAATTGAAGACTGATAAACATATTTTGTGCTTATTTTCTGTTTTCACAAAAGGTCCAGATAAGTAAAGTTCAGCAGTAATCATTCTGTACTCCCCCTAAGCGGCATGATGAATAAGTGCAAGCCATTGATTCCACTGTTTCTCAGTCCTAAACACACCAAAATCCTCCGAGGATATACATCTGAAAATAATTAAATACCTCTGGGGATTTGAGAAGGTAATTTATCCATCTCAGGAAGGACAACATTCCTCCACACTGCTGATTACATTTGGTGTCTTTAGTACTTAGAGAGCATTTTTAATGTTATTTCTATTATTATTGAAGAAAAACACTAAACACTCTTCACAACAGTTTTCTAGAATGCACCACTAAATCCAAGTAAAATTGATAGAAAACAAAAAAAACCCCATGTATTCTTATGGTAGACACAGTGTGATAAAAAAATTTAATTGGATATAAGAACAAGCTTGCATTATATGCTTCTTTGTTATAAGTACTACATATTATAAATAATTGAACTATGTTAATTATTTTATATTTTATAGAAACATTTCCATATATTATTAGAAAGCTATTTTCCTTTACCAAGTGGTACCAAGATGAGACAGAATGACAGCAAAGACCAGCAAAAATTCAGAACACATTACAAGCAACGGTTGGGAGCAAGAAATATGTTCCAACCAGGACTCCCTCTCCTACACTTACCCTTTTGCATTAAACATTGAAATTACTGCATGTTCCTTCAAAATCTTTACACCATGATTTCTTAAATATTTTGCTTTGGTATAAAATATCCAAGAGTGAAATCTTAATACAGAGGCAAAAATCTCACTGACTTCAATTGGGAGGATTTAATTCAGTGAATTTCGCCCTACAACAGCAATACTTGACAGCTCTACCATCTACAGAGAAGTTCCCTTTGCATACTAACAGAGCATCCAATTAAGCTATGAAAAACAAAAAGTTCCAGTGTAGTTCTTGTAATCTAAAAGAGACGATTAAAGAACTTCTGAGGCATGCATAGATACAAATTAGCAAAAGAAAAGGATGTTAACAAGGCCAACATTATACAGATAAAGCACAAGCCACATATCTAGGGAGGATTTGATCTAACTCCTCAGCAAATTATAATTATGGTAAAAAATCCATACCATATACATTGTCTATTCTAAAAGTTGATGAAGAATTGTAAGCTTTAAAGTAAAATAAGATCCTACTGTAGAAAGAAAAAGAAGTCATTAAGGAGCAACCCCCCACATATACTTCCACTTCAAAATCATTTCAAGATAAGTCAATTAAAGATACAATTAGGGAAAGATAACAGTTTGTGCAGTATTTTGTACTCAAGCCATGGTACCACTGAAATGAACATGAATTAGGCGTGCGGTAATTGTACTTGCATAGAGTTAATTTTTTTCATAGCAGCTTGTACGGGGCTATGTTTTGGATTTGTGATAAAAACAGTGTTGATAGTACAAGGGTGTTTTAGTTATTGCTTCCACAGCTTTAAGTCCTTTTCCGCTCTCCACACTAAAGCAAGTAGTTTGGGTGTGCACAAGAAGTTGGGAGGGGACACAGCCAGGACAGCTGACCCCCACTGACCAAAAGGCTACTCTGTGACATCGTGCTCAGCAATAAAAGCTGGGGGAAGAAAAAGAAAGGAGGAGAAGGTGGATGTAAGTATGTTCAAAGTGACGGCGTTTGTCTTTCCCCAGTAACACAGATGATGGAGCCCTGCTTTCCTGGAGATTGCTGAACACCTCTGGGCTGATGGGAAGCAGTGAATTTCTTTATCTAATAAAGCAGTTATTTCTTTATTTGTTTAATTGCCTTTATCTCAACCCATGAGTTTTCTCACTTTTCCCTTTCCAATTCTCTCTCCTATCCCACTGGGGTGAGCAAGCAAGTGGTTGGGTAGGGCTTAGCTGCTGGCTGGGGCTAAACCACAAGGTGTCATGCATGAAGTTTGCTCCGGCTACTTATTTCCTCAACCAGTAAAGGGGAGCTAGCCTAACTACTTTTTTTTTTTTTTTCATTTGTCATTAAAATTCCCTGTGACAGAATAAGACACAAAAAAGTTCTTTTCATGTCGTTTCTAATCAGCACATGGTATTGCTTTGCTTTTGATCCCACAGAGCTTCACCTTAAACCTCCCTAACAAAACCACATTGCAATAAACCAAACCCATGAAGAAACAGACAAATACTAAAGGATATCTATCACTAAAGAAGAATGAACAAAACTGAAGCTAGGCCCAGAGGATTTATACCGAAGGAGCAGGCTATGTTCAAAACTAAAGATAAATCTATTCAGAATAACATACACTTTTGGAAAGGGGATTCAGATTCTGCAAGGAGTCTAGGTGTATTACATCCTTTCAGGATTACTAGAGGGCTAGTTGCAACAATAGTAATAGGTACAATTAAAAAATCTTTAATAAATACCTAAGAACCTTTCACAGTAAAAGTGACAGACTTTGATAAAAGTCTTTTATACATATATATGTATATTTTTCCCCCAACACTAGCAATAGGAAATGCATAAAGTATGAATGACAGTTGCTTGGGCTTGATTTTATGAAATATTTCATTTTAGTGACCTGCTTTCATTTTATATTAAAATCTACCACATAGCAATTTCCTTTAGGTCACAGCATATTTCTACAGAGAAGTCTTGAATATTCTGGTATTATAATATACTCAAATGTAAATTGTATGAACATACAAGCTATGTAAAATGTACTATTTAGTCATGAAATCAAGTATCAAAATAAAATAAAAAAAAGGGAATGATAATAAGTAGTTTTGCTTACCACTGCAGTTTCTTAAGTTCATAGCATAACCCTATGTCCTGGTTTCCAGCAGGGACGGGGCTGATTCTCCCCTATCTCTATCCGGCACAGCTATTCCACCCCAAGTGCGGCAAGCCCAGGGGCAGCAGGGATCTAGCCGGGGAGGGGAGTGGCCACAACCAGAAGTGGGCGTGGTGACGTCACGGCATAGGCATAAATATGGACGGGTGGCACCGGGGTGCATGTCGGTGGTGATTGGGGCGGTGCGGGCTGCAGTCGGTATTGTCCTTGTGTTTGTATCCCCCATCTGTGTTACTGTTTCCCTGCAATACCTGTTGTTCTGGTGAACAGTTTTTATCTCAACCCACGGGTCTGCCTTTTCTTTCTCATCCTCTCCCCGCCGCTGTGGGGCAGCAGAGCCAACAAGCTGCCACATGGCGCTTTTGTTGCCGCCGAGGCCAAACCACGACACCCTACTACGTATATGATGTGAATTGTGCTTGAAATCAAAACAACTTCTCTTATAAGCATCAGCTTTTAGCTACAACTCCTTTTCTTGTAAGCAACTACACCTGCATTTTAAACATTCTAAAAACAAGAAAAAGGTAAGTCGGGCTTCTTATTTGTATTGTTTGCACTGAACCTTTCAGAAAACAGAAATACAGATGTAGACATAAACTGGAGGTTTTCCTACAGAAGTTTTTCTTATAAGAGTTTTAACAAAAACAGGAATACTTTGCATGGGAATACTTGATGGCACAATCTTACATCAGATGCAGGTGTTACTATTACTCTACTTTGTCATGAGAAAGAATGCTGGTTGGCTTGAGCACTATACCTTGCTGGCTGTTTTGGAACAAGATTAATACAGTACTGCAAACCATCGGGAAAAGAAAAATACCTTGTCAAAAACCTTATTTTGGAAGGGCCAAATTCACTAGTTACCTCTAAAATTGATAGGAATTGATTTTCAATTCCTATTAAATCTATTAATGTCATATTTCTATACATGTACACAACTCCCCCATCTAAGCAGCATACTATCTTTCTTTATCACTTGCCTCACCTAATGCAGAAACCAGGCATTCCTACACTTATGCCCTCAGAGGGACTGATATGAATGCTCTAACAATGTCACAGTGCAACCAGGCTCCATACAAAATGTTTATTTTACTTTATTGTTTTCAATAAAATATTTGTGTAAGAATTTTAGAAAAAGAAATTTTCAAACCGCAGAATTTCCCTTATCCAGAGAAAGACTCTTCCAGGAAGTTAAATACTCCAATTTCAAGCCCCTGTTGAGTTGGAGTGAATTCAATTTTACTGACTTGTTTATTAACTTAGCCTTGACTGGGATAAAGACAATTGCATTTCTTACTGCCAAATCACTGTCACATGGCAGAAATGAACACAGAAGTAAGACAGGAAGAAAAGAGAGAGAACCAGAACCATTTTTGCTTTTTGTTTGGTTTTAAAAGTTTTTTTAAGAGGCAGAACCAAATCAGCTTCAGACACAGCAGTGCCAATTGAGAAACAGTCTGAGGAGATTCAGACTCATACAGCAAGGAGTGAATTGCACTGCACCGCCCATAGTCCCAAAAGGCACCTGAAACCACACAGCTCACTTCAGATTACAAATCACTCAAACACTTTCAAAAGTCAGTACTATTTTCTTACATGTTGCTCATCAGAAATGCCCTTCCTTAGGAATTTACTTGTATTTATTTAAGGTTAGGGCCTGTGTGCCTCCTCCATTCTGCCCCCCCTTTTTCTTTTTTTTTTTTTAAGGAAGCTAATTTAGGCAATTTTGATATCCATAAAATTTGGGGGAAATCAGAAGTATAACTAGTTTTACAGCTGTATTCTCAGATCTTGTCTCACATTCGTCTCTCCTTAGTCTCTTTTGAAACCGATTTATCTGGAATCTTCAACTTCATTCCTGTAGCCTGTTCTTTAACACCAGGAAACTGGATCTCACCAAATCCAGCTTGTCTGTTTATAGCAAGAAGCCCAAATTAGCACACAGCATCTCCTTTAAAAGGTTTATATCTATAGTATTGAATATTGATAAAATTTAAGTGTTTCACTCACTTAATGAAGCACCAGTATATTTGATTATTGCAGTTTATACTTTTAACATCGAAAGCTCCTTCTCTTGATCTTCTACTCAAAAACTTCTCATTGCATAATAAAGAGTGAATTAGAAGCAGCAAAGACACAGTTTCTTTATTTCTTCCCTCAATATGAGGCCCGTACCAGAGCATTATACTTTCTTCTGTACCCACTGTTGCGGTTTGACATCAGTAATTTAATGTGCTAACCCTGCTGAAGCTGGCTCAGATTGTTTCTGTCACAACATGTTTAAAGAGCTCCATGGTCAATCCCACGCTGATATGAGAACTGTCAGTCAAGCAGTGGCATTCTTTGCTGAACAGTTGACTGACGCTGAGAAGTTCAACTGCTGAAAGTGTCAGCTCTTCAGAAGGCTATGATGCAGTCTTGGCAGGCATATAGATTATCTTAATGTTTCCATTTTCAACATTCAGTTCTATTTTATTTTATTTTATTATATAGAAACTCCAAAGTGATTGTTTGGATCTTTTTTTAAAAAAAAATCAAACCAATCTTGTAAAAGCTTACAGTATCTCTGAGTGTTCTTAAGAACAACACAGACCATTTAAAATTCAGTCTTACAAACAATGAAGGCTTTTTATCACTCCCAAAATTTAATCTATTCCCTGGTTCCAGGTTGGAATCCATGGCTTTTGTCAAAATAGTAAAAAGAAATAGATGCTTTCTAAATTTACCATTTTCAAACAGCTGTTTTAACCAGAATGGGTCTAAACAATTTTTTGTCCTTTTTTCCCTTCCTCTTTTACAGTACATAAAATCCTTAGTGTTAAAGGATGTTACAAGTTGCTGCTGCCTCTAGCAGCAACATGACCTGGGGGTTCTTCTGTCCTGAACCGTTGGACATGGCTGCTGCTTTCCTGTTCAGGCTCAATCAGCCAGAAAGCCGCGTGCATATCCCAGGGCACACATAGAAGACACCACCAGGGCTTGCCACAGGGAAGGTCCCCACAGCTCAGCAGTGTCCAGCTAAATAGTACCAGGACTCAGATAAGCACAGGGAGCCCTGTCTCCTCCTTCTCTTGGGCTGACACAGAGACGGGGTTCTCTCATGTGGGCACACACATGACACTCTCCCACCTCATGGCTCCCCAACTTGCCGAGCGGTCTAGCTCAGTGCTCACTGCTAACAGACATACTCATCCATTTTTTTGATTGCCCATCAATTAGTAGCTTAAGAGTTTTCATCTTTGGCATTGTTTCCCTTGTCTCCTCAGGTGGAGTTTCTGTGTTCCTCTTTATCACTTCCCCCTTCAGTATCAAAAAGATCTTTGATCATACATGATCAGTGAAGCAGACACTCCCATTTTCCACATATCCTTACATACATGACATAAATCACGGCATCTATTGATATATTATTTTAATACTTAGAGCTTGATTTTCTTTTGTGAAGCTCTGAAAACACTTTCACCTGTAAGTTGTTACAAAGAGTAGCAACCATTTCTTAGAAATTGTATATTACACTTCTAATGGCTGCTTACCCAAGTTCTGCTTTTCAGATTTGTTAGCTCCTTCATATAGTTTAGACATTATTTTAATTTTCCATTTGATTGTGACATGCCAGAGCTTATTTTCTATGGCCCTTAAACTAAGTAGCACAATACAAAAGAAGATGATAACCTCTAAACTGTCTCTGAAGTGCTTTTTTGAACTATGACAGGAATTATTTGACTGGAGCCAGAAATCACATGAAGGACCACCATATCCCCCTAACTGTACAGACAATCAAAACAGTACCAAGAGGTCTCTGCACTGGTATAAGCCCTAGGTGACCATCTTCAGCCAGTATCTTCTACAAACATAGACTCTGGATGGTTTCTCTACTATACATACTTCATCCTGCTGCACATACTTTAAATGTAAAAAATTACAAATATTTACATATAAATAATTTCAGTAGCACATAAGTAAATTTACTTTTTGAAGTTTGTCTTATTGCTATGCTTAATCACAGGCAAAGATAGGGGGAAAAAAAATAAACTTTGCTAACAATTACTTTTTTATATTCTATAAGTAATTTCTATGGCTTGAAGTAGCTCAGAATATGGCTATTTGTATAGCTGCAGGATTGCTTTTTTTACAGAAGAGAAATAGTTTTGCAAAGATGAAATTCAAGGGAACTCAATCATTTCTGACCTCTGGCCCAGCCTTGGGGTATGTTATGTCCTGCCACAAGAGGAAATGACATTAGTACACCTGCAGTATTTAAATCAATACTATCCTCACTCAGGGCAAAATAATAGTAAACACCTGGGCAAAAAGTAGGAATGACCTGCAGTGCATAACATGCCTTTGTAAACTGCATTTCAAAGAATCACAAATTTTGCTTGCCTGAAGTCAGTTTTTGATATATCTGAGAATCACTTCCATTAGCTATGCAAAGCTCTTCAGCTCTAATGGAAACTACAATAAATCACACACTTAAAAAATGCACAAACTGAAGTAAGGAAAGTATTATTGCAACAACATACTTTTTTCAAAAGGCCTTTGCCAGTACTTACTGCATGCATCATGATCAAGTACAGCACACTTTTAATCCTTTTTTGCCATCACAGCTTAAATGCCTCACAAGAATCAGCCCACACCATTCATATACCACCACCACTAATTCTTCCCTCCTTGCTGGCAAAACCACCAATTCACCTTCATTAAAAAAAAAAAGGAGCAAAGTGCTCAGCTCTGTCCTCATCACCTGTTTCAAGGGTCTATAAAGGAAACTCAGCATTAAATTACACTTCCCTCCTTCCCATTTATCATGTTGTTCCTTCTACAGAATTAAAAAGTTTTTTGATTGGCTCATTCAGCTGTGTCTGAGGAGGAACAGGGCCCAGGGTGGAGTGAAGCAGGGGGTTCACAGCTTTGGAGCAGCTACTTCTGATCATGCACATCTATCATATACATTCTGAAATGTGGCAAAACTCTGTGATATTGGTGTTTCTTTTTAAAAATAAGTATTGGGGGTGGTGGTGTGTGTGTTTGCTTTTTTTAAGCTTTTTTCTTTACGTAATAACTTTTTTGTTCTTCTGTAAAGTTAACTCATCATTCCCCAGTGAATGATTTGTGGCAGACTATACATGTTTCATTTGTTTGCTTGTGGTTTCAGAAGTCTGTGGCTATTCAGCAGGCTACTGGCATGCTGCCTTGTTGTACCCTATGCTCTGGAAAAAAAAGAGAACTTAGTGAAATTTTCTCACAAAAATACTGGGTTGAACTGGAAGCAGCTTCTAGGAAGTGGACTTAGATTGAGAAGCAACAAGCAGAAAAAATCTGCAGGACAAATGGGAACTGAGAAACTCCTGAGAAGAGAAGGAAGTGGAGTGGAAGAGAGAAGTTTGATTTCACACCTCTTATTCCCATTTGCTTCATCACTCTGCTTATTATACCCTAATTGGCTATCCTAGTATCCTATTTTATACTAATTTGAATAGCACTTCACAGCTTAGAAGCCAAATAGCTTTTTTAGTCACTGCTCTTACGGAAAACCAAGGTGTTCCTGAGCTCAGGCTCTGTGCAGCGCACAAATACCTAACATGATGTCCCATCATATGCTTCTCCACTGTAAATAATAATCTAAAGGTAAACCTTCAAATGAACAATTGTGAAGTGATAAACCTTCAAACATATGGAGGTCTTAACAGACTGTATCTGAGTTTCTTGGCTTTACATCCTAAAGAGCTAAATATTAAGGACCTTTGCAGCCCTTTAATTGGTATGATAATTTTCCATTGCATTTTCATTACAATCACACACAGCAGGAAACAATTAATTGCTTCTGCACATTTTGTTTATTGCACTGGCTCAGGCACTGACATATGAACACCTGTATTGCTAACTTGTTAACGTGCTCCCTGCCAGGGTTTTGACCCCAGTACTGCCCTAGGCACTGAAGCTACTACTATACTATAAAACAGAGGTAACTGTTATACCAGAAATACAGAGGGTAACCTGGCCCCACAGCCAGCTCTCTGAAGTACATGCATAGCAAGACTGCAAATTTCCTTTGACCCAGGGCAGGACTATCCATACTGCCTACTGGGAGCAGGTCCCTGAGGTGTGGGATTTCCTGGTTCTTTGGCATTGTCTGGGAGAGTGCTAGGACAAAGCTGTGCCAGGGACTAGTCTAGTTGTTCAACCATCTAGGAGACCAAAGCTCCACTGTCTTGGCAATATCACCTTCGCATTTACTAGTATAGATGCACTTTTCTTGGACTTAGCTCAGTGAATGGTGAAAGATTCTCTGCAGCAGGTAGTCTGTGTGTGAATTCTCCTTGCTGTGGGGAAGGTAGAGCTTAGCTGTACAGTGTGTGAGCCATGACATACCACTTGTCCTCAGGGCCATAATCAGGTACCCTGGCCTGATTTATTTGGTGGTATACACACAGTCTTTAAGATTCAAGAGATTTATTTTTGCTATATTTAAATATATCTGAAATGGAAGAAATAAATTTGTTCTTTGAAATATAATATGTTATACTACAATGAAGAGGAAAAAATATAAAAGAAGGTGGACAAGCATTTCTGAAATCAAAAATACCACGTCAGATAAATACCATAGAAACCTCATGGGTCTGACAAACCAGGAAGAACAAATATATATATATATGTATTTTAGCAATAGGTATTTTTAGTAATCATTGATCCTCAAATGAGCATCTTGACTAAGGAAAAACAGACTAGAAATGCATCAGTCAGCAGACAATGCCTTCTTTGAGCATCAAATTCTTTTAAGTGAGAGTTTACAAGCTGAAACAGATATATCAGCTGTCCTAGGAGGAATAGGCTATGAAGTAATCAATATTGATACTCTTTTAGAACAAAGACAGCACTGGTTGAATTTTAATTATGTTCAGAAATTTCCATTGAGTGGATGTAAGGAACATACAGTTTAGTAGCTTATACAATGAACAAATATTGAAAGCGTACTTGGAGTAGTAATCCATCATTTGTGTCAAACATGACAGTGCAATCATGCAGTAAATGCATGCTGTGTCAGATGCTACTGATTAAATAGACATGACTGCTGCTGAATCATGCGATTATGTTCCTCTCTATCCCATCTGCTATTAATAACAGATGCAAATGCCTAAGAATAAAAGTAGTGAAGAATGGCAGTAAATACAAGTGAGAATAGACGGGTGAGCACATAAAAGCAAAGTGTCAGCATCAAAGTCAGCATGAAAAGAAGATAAAATGAAAAATAAATAAATAAATAAATAAAATTGATAACATTGTAATGTGAAATGAGCCAGATTATCAGAAAAAAATCCCACATTAATAACCTGTTGCAGAAGCTTACACTGTATACTCACTTTTCCCTCTAGCTGGTGAGCTGATGTTTATGGTTCAGATTTCATTAAAATACTGGCATGAAAGAATTCCATTTTAAAATCAGACTTGTTCACCTGCTAAAATATGATTTGAAGAGTCGTATCTGCCTAACAACACATATCAGCAGGGATTTCAGTGCCAAGATGCTTTTAAAAATTGACCAGGTTCATGTGAATCCAACTTGCACAATGACTGCTAAAACAGAGTTCATAACGCTCTGAAGTTGTGCAGAGCAAAAAACATGTCCAAATTTGCAACAGTTTCTAACATACAGTTTACAGCTGGGGTGGGGGGGAAGGTCAGCTCTGGCTATGCTTTCACAAGTGTCCTTTTTCAGGTGATATGAAAAAAGACATCAGATTGCTGCCTTCCTAAATCATTCTACAGATGATTGTCACAGCAGAGACCCTATCCAAAGAGAACGAGGTATCCTTTAGATCCTACTTCTTGCTGTAAGTATACTGAAATACCCATTGAGGTGAATACTGGGAGTGGCATCAGCTTCTCAACTCCATTTAGTTTCATATTTGGGAACAGTATTAAGACTGATGAGATCATAAGCTAAATCCTTGAGAAAACCTTGTTGTTTGCCAAATCCCAATGAAGTTACAGAGCATACAGAAGAGAAAGCCAGAAATTGTTTGATGTTGCTTGTGGATGCCACGGTTACATGGTATTTGGATGCTGCCTGCCATAATTGGGTTACAGATACACATTTCTAAGGCGAAATCAACATGTGTTTTTCCTGGAAAAGGCTATTATTTCTGAGACTGCAGTGCTCACAGAAGTAATTTACGCTGGTCTGCGGACAATTGTCCTTTCACAGGTACACTTGTACTAGGAAAGAACCATTCTCCTAGTTTTCACTTGCTGCAGGCACCATTAAGCCTTTTCAATGACCTGCTAAGCAAGCTGATTTCTGAGTTTGTCGTAAATACTTCTGGAAATAAAAAAAAAAAAAATAAAAAAAAATCATCAAGTATCAGATTCAGACAATCTATTTAAGCTGTATAAACATAAATAAGGGGGTTTGTTGTTTTATTTTTCAAGACTTAATTGAAATCTGAGGTGAAGTGCTCGTATCTCTTATCCTCCAGTGGAGGGTAAAAAGGGCAGTAACACCAATCACTGCGAGCAGTAGTTTTGAATCTGTCTGTGCCAATATAGAAGAGGAGGATACCTGCATTTGGTGCCACATAGTGACACAGTCATATAAATAAATTACTGGGTTACAAAATAACAACAAAAAGCAGACAGTGCTTAAATTCATGAAACTGAATGTTAAGATGTTCATATATTTGGCTTTTCCTCTTATGTATAAAAACCACAATGAAATGCTGTTTTTAATGGAAGACTCCACTCTTTTGTAACAGTGGTTTTTGCTGTTAGACAAGATGAAGACAAGCAGAAATGTTTAAAAAATCTTAGCTGGTATGTGATAGCACTACAGGTGGATGTTTTTGAAACTGAGGGTATTGTAGTCCATCTGCACAGAATTGTCACTTAATGGAAACAGACTCCAAATTACAAGACATTGTGACAGAAGAAATTGAATCACCTTTGAAAATTGCACAGTTTATGTATAATTTAGAACCCATTAGACAGAAAATGTAGCTTTCAGTCTGAGGAATTTTCATTTGAGAAATCTTGTTGCACAATAGTAGCACATATAGTAGTAGTGACATAGCAAAGAAATAAAATGTTCCCATTTTAAGACAGCAATTTTATGCTGGAATTTAATTCCTATGTGATTTTTTTTTTTTTTTTTTTTTGTTGAACCACTCAATAAAATCAAATTGTCATATCTCAGACATACCACAGAAATGATTTGTGATAATGATTCAATTTCTGTTCATCACTAAGAACTGAAACTGCTCAGTAGAGATAAATTCAATGCCAGAGCATTGCACTATGGACTGACTGTTTGAGTCAAGAAATCCCTAAAAACCTCTCAAGAAGACTTCAGACACTCTTTATCTTCCTGTAGGGATGTGTAAGGTCCAGCATCCCCCATCAGCACAGTTGCATGAAATGTAACACCAAAGAAACTAGATCAACATATATATGAGCAGAAAAAAAGAATCACAAGGATCTTCAGGAAAGGTTCCAGGGCTCTGCAATTGTGAGTAACAGTGCAAACACTACTTAATCTGCAGCAGTCTACAGAGCACTTCCTGTGACCAAGTTAAAGTCTCTAGTATTAAACATCAGTAGTGATGACCAAAAAAAAGCAGTGAGGGTGAGAGAAGTTCATGTATGTCCCTTTGAGAGCTAATGCCCTAAAGGCATGTATTAAGCTAATATTTCTTCATGATAGCAAGACAAAGTTCATATGTTGCAGGAAAAGGCAAGCAATTTCAGGATTCCCAGTTTCTGTCCAATCCATCCACTGTTAGTTCGCCTTTCTTGAGCACAGAAGATAGCTGTGAACTTGATAAGCATTGTAACAACACTAGAAGCACCATACATCCTATTTTCAGCTGTCAATACTCTCCCGGGCTTCAATTAGAGAAAACAAGAGAAAAACAAGACAAAACCAAATCAAACAACCAAATAAAAAGCTCAGGAAAAAGATCAAGCCATAGAAGGGAAATGTTCTTGGGTCAGCAAGTGAGGAACAAAAGCCTTGAAGCATGGGGATTAAAATATGGCACCAGAATCATATCTCATGAACTGAGAATCAACAAATTTTAGTCCCCTTTTTAAAAATGACTCTTGATCAATCACCAGTGTATCCCAAATGTCTATTTATTAACATTGGTCTTATCCTTATCTCATCACAGTCCAAAAATCTGGGTTTACAGTCAGTTATCTACTCCAGATAATATCTGTGTCCTTAACTGCTCATCCTCTGGTAGGATAACACATGTACCTCGGCATGCTCTCTCCTCTGTGAATAACCAGGTATTATCTTGGCTTGTCCAATTTCTTTCTTGGCTCTTCAAGTTTGTCATACTACTGGCTCTTTCCAGTAATGTCTGTGCATATTACTTCATCTTTCCCTTTACGTTCTGCCCTTCATCACCAAGTATTTATTCCTTGGCAAACTAATGCAGGTTGTCTTATCCTTCAAATACATTCACAGCTTTACTATAGTTAAAATTGTCCAGTTACTAAGTGTAGTCTGTTCAATGTGTAGTCTCACTGAATACTGCAGTTTCCTTAGGAGAATAATCTTTTCCCTATGGCAGTGGGGGCAATTTTGGAGTATTTCAAACAGTTGTGTCAATGGTAGCAGACAACAGCAGTGGTAGTTACTGCTCTCACAAGAGAAAACCTATCCTGTATCAAGTATTTCCTTTTCAGAAAAGTTCCTTTAGGGTTTCCCTTAAGAAGTAATGGGAAGAGAAGGATTCCTGACCCAAACACTCCTCTATCCTGTATCAGAAGCTATTTAACTTATTTATTATTTATATGTTGAGTATTGATAAAGGCTCTAGTATACCTTAAATTAAGAATCTCTAGGATTTAGGATTCTTCCTTGACTCAGGATTCACAGATTAGAGCCTTTCCTTTCATAGTCTTCAAAAAGCTGGCAAAGATCCTGGTTGCTAAACCTACAGATTAGAAGACTGAACACAGAGACAGTATGAAAGCACCAGGGTGTATTTTTATGTATCCAAGTGTGAGAAATTGTACATAGAAAGCTTCCAAAATTCTCCAAGGGATCTTCAGAAAATGTGCTTAGTATTTTTTTCTATATATTTAACCAGAAAGAAACCTTTACAAATTCCATCCAAGGTCACAAAAGAACTTGAAGAAAAATATCTCTGTAACTTCCACATACTAGATTAGTCAATTCTAGCTGTAAAGAAATACCCTGCTTTGTTTTGGTGCTTTTTACTTCAGTTTATGGTCTTTGTAACAGATAAATACACACAGATAGAGAGGTACATATTCAGGTCATGTTACAGACCTTACATAATGGAATCCTGGTATGTGACAATAAAAATAAATGATGAAATTGATGCTGTCTCCAGAGGCATTGTAAGGGATAGAAGACATTTCTACTGTTCTCAAAGTTTATTTCCCCCTTTTTAGATCATCCTAAGTAGTGACTTCTGTTTCTTTCACAAACTGCTGTCTGTAAATCCCTTTCTACACACCATGATCCTGCCACCACATCATATTTAAACTATAAACTCAAAAAGGTTTTCTGCTGGCTGTGTCCCTACCTACAAGAAAATAAATACAAGCAGGAGCAATGTACTGTAATGTCAGTATTATGATCGTTTTAATAAAGGATGCACTTGGAACAGTATAAATCATTTTCACCTGAATGGCTCTCATGGCAACCTATTACAATACTCAGTGATTGTAACAACTAATAGCAGTCTTCATAAGCGGTTATTTTTACAATGGACTAGTATTATTTTTCACTTTCTATTGTGAAATAGCTATCAAATGGTCTAACTGGAAACAAAGAGTTGTATATTGGGGGTCACTTTTGATCACTTCAGTTGTGAATCATGAACTGTTTGAGAAGAGATGGAAAACAAGAATCCTGAGAGGCAAAGCACCGCATCTGTCCAGAAAATGTTATTAGTAACTCACTCCCTGGAAAAGGCAGCCTGTACACTGTGCCATACAATGCTTGACACTGGTGCTTCCTCATAGCAAAAGCTCACCTAGTCTTGGCCTTGTGGCAGCAGAGGTCAGAGGTCCAGAGATGTTCTCTGACAATAAGCTTAACTCATCTTAAAAGCTTCCTCCAGCCAGCTTATTAACTCTGACATGAGATTGAAGTGAGGTTCAGGGAGTCATGGAGCCTATCTTTTGATGAAACATTCCTAATAGCACTCTGATGTTATCATCAATTAATGCACAGTGAGCTTTGGGTCTGTTGAGATGGAGAGAGCATCAGTATTTTATTTCTAAAGCTATGCAATTTAAAACGTTTCTTCATTTATTTGGCTTCTGCAATGATATTTTTTTTCCACATTGCTGGCTATAGTTACGCTATAAATATGAAGTGAGGCATAATAGGATCAGAAAAATGAGGAAAAAAAAAAATTATAGCATGTTTCTTTATATAATTAGGTATAGAAAACACATGTAAAAATTATGTAGTTATTTTAGTAATTGTTTTGTGCTCAAAGGTGGTGTATAAGCAGTATTTCAATTCTACCCAAGGTATGAAAATGCCTCTCCTACCTAGCCCAAGGAAATCACACCGTAATATGAATCAGCTTGCTGATCTAACATGATTACCCTACGCCAAGTTGGAAAGCAGCAGCTGTGGACCTGTTCCCCTTCCAGTACAGGTCAGTGAGAGGGAAGAGTGGGCACATCCTGGATGAAGAATTTTCTGTGTATGACTGAGTTGTGGTGAACTGGTGTGTTATGGAGAAGGTATTAGATACGTTGGGCTGATATAGAACAGTAATAAATAATTATCCCTTGAACTAAGAAGACAACCAGAGATATTTGTGGGGAACAGTAGGTATAAATACAACACAAAGCTAGAAAAGGACTTGCTATTCTATGAGATGGTCACCACAGAGCAGTTAGAGGGATATAAATGTACATATCTGTAACTACAGACCTAATTATCACATAGGTACTTAACGTGCAATATGCATAACCATACATGCTAAAATGACTTACAAACCAGAAGAAGGTAATCAGTGAATTCTCACCCAATGTATACCTGTAGACAAATTTATAGTCATAATCAGATGATCCAAAAGGTAGCTTAGCCTACCTTTTTCAGCCATGCTTTGGCATTTACCATTTCCAACACCAGTAGATGAATTTTGCTTCCCAGTGACTTTTCAATCATTTTAAGTATTGCCAAGGGGGCTATACTGGTCACTGCATGGAAAGAAGAGCCCCATTCATGCATGGTGTTATAACAAAAACAAGCAGGAAAAGTGTCAGCTGGTGGAGAGCCCTCAATCAAAATGAAATTAAGAAAAGTGTTAGCACATTGCAGCTATCTGGAATGCTGAAGTAAGATGGCTAACTGAGTTAAATCAGGAACAATTACTTTGGACTTTTAGCATTAGTAAAATGCATCCTTGCTTAATCTTTTGTTAGAACAGTAACTGAAAAGTAAGCTGCAATGGCTTATTTCCTTGTGTCTAAACCCTTTTTTCAAATCTTTTCCAGACTCACCACTTTTCTGTCAAACACTGAGCACTTGCTTCCCTCAGATAGATCTGGATGATATCACTGGGTTTTACACCCGCCTCTTTAATGAATATGTCAGTAGATGGGAGTGCAGAGGAAGGCAATGACAGGGATTAGTGAACTAATTTCAGCCTTTGCAACAGCCGTCTGGAAGTTTCAGCTCCAGCACCTGACTGCTAATGAAGCAGCCCCTGCAAAATGGATCGTCTGCAGGAATTACACTTATACTGGTTACTATTACCCTTCTCCATGATGTATTGCAAGGCACATGCAATATTTTATTGGCTTGATAAAGGGATCTATAGGCCGACTTAATCAGCATACGTTTTCCACAGTAATTTTCACTCCTCGTGCTTTGATTTTTATCTTGCAATGTGCTAAATATAGTCTCAATTTTTTTGATACTGAATTTTCCAATAGATTTGGAGGTAAGTTCCTTATTTGTATTTTGGGATAAGAGGGTAGGTAGACTGGCAACATATTTCAGTTGTGCCAGGCAGAAGCAGACTTACTCCTTGTAAACAACAGAACTTTTGTGTCAGAAAATCAGGTGAAATAGTTTAAGAGACAGAATAACCACAGCACTTCAACCAGCTTCTATACACTTGTTTAAAGAACTCTTGCTAATTGTCTACAATTTATTTTTCCATATCTATTTCAAGTACATATTTTCCAATTATAAAAGTATTTCCTTCAATGATTTTTTTTGAAAAAAATCTATGAAAATTTGGACATACATTTTCATCTTATAATTTGTGTTGATTTGACTCAGTGTGCCTTGTGACTTAATTTTGAACTGGCTTATACCACACTGTAGTTTCCTTTAAACCTGCTCTCTGAAATTCTCTGTTTTCATGTACTGAACTCCTCTTGAGAGCAGTCTTACTACAGCTCATTTATCCTCTGAATATAAGGACAAAAAATGTTGCTGATATGCTTTAAGGGGAATGTTAAAAGGACAGTACTTTATATACAGATATGGCTTAGGCACATACAAAGATAGAGAAAAGCAGAGGAAATGGTGTTTGCTGATAAACTGTGAAAGGTAACAGAAGTAGTTGTGGGGATGAATAATGTCATGAAGAAAGAATTTTATAAGAGTTTAGCATTTAAAAAAATAAACAGAAGCCAATCATCAGAAGTAATTATTGCAATTAATATAAGAATCTTTTCCTGCTGGCCACTGAAATTACAGAAAGAAACCGCTGGGTTTAGCTCCTCCATCAAGTCTTTTAAAATTCTCCCTGTGAAAGATGCAAGAATTTTCCTGTACTGAGTAATTTATATGAAAAATTACAATATTCTGGGCTTTCTGGAAAACATATAAATCACTTAACTCTTGTGCCATAGCTAATGCCCTTTTCAGAAGTAAGAATAGCTACTTCTTTAGCCTATGCAGCATATCAAGTATTTCTGGGATACTAGCCATAACTGCAATCTGCAGGTTATACTTCCAAGCCACAAAAAGATTTAGGAAAACACTATTTAATTTTGTACCCTTTTTCTCAGTCTGGTTTTTGCAAGTCTGCAAGAAGTTATCAGTAGCTGCTGACTAAGACACTTAAGTCTACAGTTGCAGACAATATAAAAGACCACTGCCTTGTGGTTCTAGTCTTCCTCATGAGATTCTACTAGCACTAAGGTCCTTTTTACATATTATCCTGGACAAGCAAAACAATTGGTATTCCAGTTTAGACAAATTGTTACATTAAGAATTTAAAGGAAAGCCCTTTTGCCATATTAATTGTCATGTTCAATACAAAACCTTTTCCATTTCTAAAGCACAACGTATAACAAATTAAAAATATACATAACATATATGTACACAAAATGCAAGTGATCTTTTAGTTACTTCCTCACCACTTATTTGCATTAAGGTTTACTTCTTGGTTTGCCTATTAATGCTGGAGGGAGTTTAATAAGTCAGCTGACATCTCAGGCCTAAACTAAACTGGACCTAAAGATAAGCATTCCTTCATCTGCTTTCTTAAATGTACAATGGTTTTACTTTTTCAAAGCAGGCTACACAGATTTGAACCAAGCATCAGGGATCATTCCCTGAAGACTGAGAAAGTGAATTAAAGAATTAAAGACATCATGTTATCCTCAAAGTTTCTTACTGAACAGATAAAGCTAATGTCACTTCGTTCTTGGATTGAGCTCCAAATATTTAAGTGATCTATTGCCCTGGCAGCTAGGAGCAACTTTTCATTTTAGCAACAACAGAAGTTCTGCCATTGCCTTCAAAAGTGGCAGAAGCTCAAGTTTTTTATTTTAGTATCTCAAACACACAAGAAATTGAGTTGGAAATTATAGCAGTTTAGAAAGCAAGACACCTTTCCCTGGCACTAATAAACAACTTCTGTGTTCTAGGGAAGTGCTCTTTGGAATTCGTTATTCTTAGTATGTTTTTCCGTTTACTTTGTTCATCCAAAGTTTTACAGGTTTTATAACTCTTTGTATCAGTGACAAATTAGTATCAAAAAGTTTTCGTGTAAAAATTCTATTGGCTCTGAAAAAAATTATAGAAAAGTGTCTGCTTAAGTTGTTTGGTCCTGTGTTTTCATTAGGATAATTGTATTTTGTTCTTTATTTCCCTTGAAAAGAAGTATTTCCACTTTGGGTTCTTATGGCTTTTCCCTCAACATTAAAATATTAATCTCACATTAACTACAACAGTGTAATAAAAAAATATGCTTCTTTTGATTCTTATCAGTTGTTCTTACATATATAGCACTTTGGAGATTCCTAAAATACCTATAAAGTATTCCCTTGATTTTCTTCAGAGCACATTAGCTTTGCTAGGTTGCACTTCCGCATTGCTGCATCTTTGTTTTAGGTCTGACTGAGAAATTACAAAATGTGATACAATAAACCTCACATATATGCTGTTTGTATTCCATTTTTAAAAAGAACAGAAACAAACAAACAAAAAAACTGAATTAATTGTGTTAATACATAACAACAAATTCCCTCCACCAATACTAAAGAAGAGCCTCTTTCATCAAGTGAAAATAATTTTAATAATCTGTAAGAAAACAAGAATAAAGATACTATTAAACATCAATGATGATACAAGGTAAAATTGTCAGGGTTTTATTGTGCTCTGATTTGTATTAGATTTGAATTTATGTGTAATTAGGTTCCTACACTGCCTAATGTGGCATTCCGTATGCCTAAACAAGATTTATACTGCAGTCTGCTCTGCATTTAACCTGGAAAAGCAGATGGCAGAGCTCCACAATTGCACCCTTTTCACTTTTGTGCTGCTTTTTGCACTAGGCCAAGACAAGAATTTGGGCAGCTATATTCCAGCCAAGGGAAACTCACTGATTTAGCCTTAGCTGGAAAAATACCATTCATATTTTGCTGGATATCTGATTTCAGCCAGGCTGGTTCACCAGTTCAGTTTCTTTTGGCTGACTGACTTTGATTAATTTCTTCAGCTGACTGATACATGTTGTGGGAAAACAGAAGTGCTGTAATAATTTCCATACTTTTGCCACCATTCCTCTGGGTAAACTGGCTTCTTTTATACCTGAGTGGGTTCGTATTGGCCTTGATAAATAAGTGGGAGTAACTAATAATAACATTAAAAATATTCTTTTTCATAAATAAGTTTCCTATTTATCCAAAATTGAGAAAGTGAATAGCTCTCTTGTGATCCTAGATTATCTCTTTTACCCATACTTAATATTGGTAAAATATGTCAATTAACTAATCCACTGAAAACATTGCTTACAAATGTGTCATGAATACACAGCTGAAGAAACTAAAGCAAAAACCTATAACATTCATAGAGTGATGCAAGGAACAAAATTTCCAGATCCTGCTATTAGGAAAGTACTGGGTTTATGTATATTTCAAAAATTAAGATTATGAGACAAATTACACTTAACTCCATCCATTCCACCTAAGTCTATAGCTTCTTATTGACACAGAGAAGTCAAAGGGGTTTACTCACACACTTCAATGTGTGAGAAAGCACCTAAATAATGCAATACTGAATGCTAATATCCCACACTAAGAGAACTGACAAGAATTTAATAAAGCATATGAATTACACAGAATGTTACTGCCCAGTGAATTTCATTGAAAAAACACTGGATTTTGCTTGTCTACACCTGTTCTATCTTCTGTTGCATTATAGTCTTCTTTTGGCTTCACTTAAAATTGCACAGGTGACTGCAGTATGCTTAGTAAATCCTAAATGTTATCAAAACACCTCATTGGCTTCCTTATTGTACAAGAATGACACGACTGCCTTACCAGTTAATACTGACATTAAAATGTTGTTTGTAAAAATTTGTCATTGTTCAATTACAGTTTTATGGTCTTACACTCTGATCCTGTAATGGTTTTACCTTGGAAAGCTGTAGGTCAGTTTGAAAAGAATAAACTAGTGTGTTCACATAATTAATATAAAGTAATTTTTAATTAATGTTGTAATATAGATGTAATGTAATACATCTGCAAAGTGTAAAATAATTATATTTCTGAAAAGGTGAGGAGGAATAGTTGTGGTCTATGTTGAGGAGTGGCTCAAATAAACAGAGCTTTGCTACACAGACTGACATGGGGGACATTGCGGTAGGCATCTGCTATAAATCACCTGATCAAGGGGAGGCAGACAAAGCCTCCTTCAGACAGTGGGAAGAAACCTCATGATCATGACTGATACTCATGGGGAAGATCAGCCACCATGGTATCTCCTGATAAGCTTAGGTGTGAACAACCCAGGAGGCTTCTGTAGTGTGTTGATGCAGATGATAGACAAACCGACTAGGGAGATACTCTGCTGAACCTGTCAATGACAAAAAAGAATTGATCTAGGATGAAGACTAAGGCTGGGCTGCAGTGACTATGAAAGTATGAAGTTTAGAGTCCCGGGAAAGATAAGTGAGAAAAACAGTAGAATTATAAATAACAGAATTATAACTCTGTATTTCAGGAGAATGGATTTTGAGTTGTCCAGGGATCTACTTGGCAGGATTCCACTGCAGACTAGCTTGGAGGGTAAAGAGGTCCAGCAAAGTTGCTTAATTCTCATGGGCGACTTCCTCTGTGCAGAAGACCATCCATTTTTAAATGCAGAAAGTGGAGCAGGCTTAGCAGAAGCACAGCAGGGATAAACTCGGACCTCCTGATTTAGTTTAAATGATAAAAAAGAAGTACTGAGAAGGGCGGGGATAAACTACTCATGACAGATATAGAAATGTTGCCCTGCACATAGGGAAGCAGTTAAGAAAGTCACAGCACAGCTGGAATTGGAAAAAGTCAGGGAGGTGAAATGCAGGAAGAGGGACTTCTATGCTTCCATATATACTCTGCCAGTGAAAGACAGACTAAAGACTATGTGGCACAATGTTCAGTGGGACAAAGACATAGATGTGTCTTTCATCCAGTCATGAAAGACCAAAGTACTCAAAAGCCTTTTTGCCTTAGTTTTCACTGGAAAGGTCTGGCCTCTGACCTTCCAGTTCCCTAAACCTAATAGAGGTCTGTAGGAGTGAAGCATCAGCTGCAGTAGAAGACGACAGGCATGGGATCTGATGGGAAGTACTGCAGTGTCCTGAGGGAGCTGTTCAATGTCGCTCCAAGACCACCTATAACAACTCTGAAACATAACAGTGACAGAGAGAGGTTCTTCATGACTGCAAATAAGCAAAAAATTACTTATTGCTTCAAGAAGGGCAGGAAATGTAGAGGGAAATATTGGCCAGTCTCACCTCAGTACATGAGAAGGTTATGGAGTACATCCTTTGAAAGCCACCTCTACTTTGAGTGGAGACTGAGCTATATATGTCCACCATCAATTTCTACCTGAATTATTCTATGGGTGTGATTTGTGCCTGAAGCCAGCACTGTAAGCCCCTGCACACAGGTGGAAAGAGGAACTGTCAGTAGCTTCTGGATTCCAAACTAGAGCTCAGATACTGTTTAGTAGCTATGAGAAACCATGATATGATAGGTGGAGTAACAGAAATGTTTACTATGTTTGAACAGAGATGGTTGTATTTTCGTATTCTACATTCCTATTATTACTAATAAAAATACCTCTTAATATATATATATACCTGTGACTAAATCTAATCACACTAAAAATATATTTGAATCCATCTTTCTTATTTGTTTTCCAAATGGAATTACTCCAAAGACTACAAATTGCAAATGAACCAAAGGACAATAAATTATAAATGTCTACATAGTGTAACAGGTAATAAAGTAAGACCTTTAAGCAAGCATGTATCTAAATTACTAGTTCAGATTGAATAGTAAATAAAAAGGAGCCACTATATGACAGTGATCTTCACTATTAGAGTGCTAACAAATAAAATATGACAAATAGCTCATTCTCACTTAAGTCCTTCTAAAGGAGCTTCATCAACTATAGAAAGCTATACAAGTGCCCACATTTAATCTAATCTCCTTTGAACTTCTAATTAAGGGAAAAAAATTAAAAATAATAATAATAAAAAAATGTTCATTCTATAGTTCATGCTGGATGAGCAACCCTGAAATATTTGCTCTGTTTGCAGATGAACAAAGGAACATATCAATAAACTAATAGATCAGTCAATAGAAACTAACTACATGAAAGTTGGTTCCAAGCAAAATTTTCACTTGAAAACTGTCTATTTATGCATGCCTCAGCTAAGCAAATTCTATTATAATAATGTCCAAAGACTATTTCTCTGCATGTTACTTACTGAGTAAATAACAGTCAAACTGCAAAATACACTGTAAACACACAAAACCCTTTAGATATTAACATAACATTAAAATTCTAGTCAAATACAGTCAATCTCAATTTCATGGGACATTTTGAAATTCCACATCATCTACCTTCTAATTGTAAAAAATGTATTTTAATGCCTGTAATTTAGTCAATTATATTGCTACTGTGTTTTATGAAAAAAATATGGTCCTGTATAGAATTATTGTTTTCAGATTTACAGACTGTTACAATGAAAACTGGAGAAAATTTTTTTCAAATTTATTAGCAATCCTTCATTTAGAATGTCAATGGAAGAAGCAGTTAAATACCTTTTCAGAGTGATGACTGAAAGAAAAGCCACTTCAAGTTGCAGGTTATACTGCAGGGCAGGCAGTAGTTAAACTCAGGAATTAGGAAGGGCAGATGAAACTGATTGTAAACCTTAGAAGGTACTAAGAAAATGTCTGAGAAGAGGTCTGAGTGCAAACAGACTTGGATATGTGATCAAAGGCAAGATAAAATGATCTTTCTTTTTAGGGGAAAGTAGGGAAATATTCTTCTGAGAAATATCTGATTCAACTCTTCCATTTCTCCTTCCATTAACAATAGTTTGCCAATCTCCTCAATACAGTATTTCCTTAGATCACATATTTAAATATGTATTAGATTATTCTGGCCAATTCTCTTGAACTGCAATCCCAGAATAACATGCAAAGCATTGAAATCCATTTAGGATATAATTTGTTTACACTAAGAAAGTGATTGTCTACCATGTGATCCTATTTTGTGGCTCTGTCATTTCATTGTCATTTCTTCTCAAGTAAATTGCTTGTTCTCATGCTATAATCATAGCTTCTGCCTGAGATCATAGCTAACGTTCTGCTGAAGTGCGTCTCTGTTCAAGGCTTCTTGTTTCATTCTCTTAAACTACTTTTTTTCTTTTTCTTTTAATTTTTCTCAGTTACCCAACAGCATCTGTCAACCGCATAAGATCAGCACCAGCCATTTTCTTGCTCTTTGTTCTCTCTGCAAAACAGACATTTCTTGGGTGCTTCAAAGAAGTGTTGGGAAGCAGCAGAAAACCCTATCACCCTGCCTCAGTGTGCCCCCCGGCGTCTTCTGTGGCAGAGCAACGTCACTGTGCCAACACTTGTGCAGGAGAACAATATGAAAAGAATTCTGAAAAAGGCTTCAGCAGATTCCTTCATAATTTTTTTTTCCCCCATGATAAAAGTCTTACAATGAGCTTTTGGAAAAGAAGCTAATGCTTTACTGCAGCAGATATGACAGTTAAATGAATCATTCAGTCTAGAAGTTCAAGTACTTTAACTCTTCTGGGATGCCTTCCATGGTTTTCCGTATATGAATTTTACATTTCTCTCTATCATAAAACTCCTGGAGCTGGTGATTGAGTAATCATATTAGCAAGTCTCATAGATCTCAGGAATTTACATTCATTGTATTACCAAATTTAAAGAAACAAAACAAACAAACAAAAAGGAAACAATTAAGTTAATGAAAGATAATAACATTTTAGGATTATTTTCATCAAGAAATCAATGCCTGTTTGGTTCTGTAAATTATTTCCTGGCATATTGCTTTTTTGGAAATTAACTCAGACTACTGCTATGCCTTACAAACCAATTGAATTTTGTGAATCTGCTGCAAAATGCCTTGGTTATGATATGGTAATCATTTTGCTAAAATGAATGCAAATTTCTCTTATATTTTGCTTTTATTGAACCCTGGAAAGGTGAAATGTGAAAGAAACAAAGCAACTTCAGGACTTCAGGCACAGAAATCAAAACAGCAAGAACACTGCATATGTTCTCATGCGGTTGTATAGCCATTTATAGTTGTCATAACAGGCCTTGATCCTTTTATCATTGTTATTACTCCTGTCCCTAGAAAGGTAAATGGGATGTGGGAATTTAAGTGTCAACATAGCTTTTGAAAATGGAATTTAATCATCTGCAAAAAAGCAACAGACATAAAACTTGATGCCTAGCAGAGGAGCGCATGGAATCAGGGTAGATAACTTCCTAATTTTGACCCTGTAAACTTTCCGTGCAGATGCTGCTTAACACACAGCAGCTAACCCTGCAGGAGGTTCAGCAGCTCAAGCCTTGAAAAGGTTGCAAAACTCAGTTGTGCATCCATAAGCTATTCTATATTCAACCACTAAGGGGCTCAAACCAAACGATAGCAGAGCAGTTGCTGTTGTACTCTTTCTTTTTGATATTCAGGAGCTAATGATGTACGCACTCCACAGGATATGGAAAACACAACTTTATTCTATCTTCTGCGTAATAGAATTCACAAAAAAATTTCCATAGTACTCAAAACTAACTTCATAACTGAGCTGTTTGCAGTTTTTGTTTCTGATGAAGATGTATTACTGTGCAGGAAAAATAGGAGATTCACTCACATCCATTTTGTTTGTTTTGGTCAGGTCTTCACATAATGCCCACTGATCTATTCTAGAAAGATAAGGCCACTGGCAATTACCAAGTTTCTATTCCTACAAGCAATACAGCAGTTGCTGTGTTTACATGCAGTTCATGCCTGAATAAGTACTTTTAAAGAAGAGCTTGCTAAATTAGTCCAGGGAATCACACAGCAATTTCATCTAATTGCCCTTTGTCAAATCTTTATTACAATCACTGAATATTTTTAATCATATTAAGATAGGGAAGATGTCAAGTTATGATTTCATAATATGTCAGAGACTCCACAAAAAAAATCAGTAATTCCATGATTTATCATTTCAAACTATGCTCAGAGTAGCAAATATTGCTTGCTGTTGAAAATTACCATCAAAGCCTCTGTTGTCTCCTCTGTTATTGCTTTATTATTTATTATTGTTTTAAATACACCAAATTTGACCTGATGGTTTCCTTAATCTATGTTCAGCTGCACAGAGAATGCAGACAGCTAGCTTTACTAAATATTGAATTTTCAGACAGTTCAACTAAAGTGAGGTGAATTACATGAAAGTGAAACATCATCATCAGCTTCTTTTTCATCTGTGTTTTAAAAGAAAGTTGCTGTAACTGAAACTTCTCTATTGTATGTACTCTTAAAAATCACAATGTTTCAGATTGGGACCCTCAGAGATTTAGGCAGAGGAGTTCTTTTTCTGGATTATGATTAAGTTAATGGGAATGACAGGCATCAGGCAGGAAAAGGATAATACGGTACATAAAACTCATGCATTGCAGCATCCACTACTGACATTAGCCATTTTTTCTGACCTATATATTTCTTACTGAATTGTAAGTTTTTAAGAGGAATTGGCTTGCAGATGAATAATTCATATACAGCAATGCATTAAAGTATTGCTCTTTTTTTTTTTATTTTATTTTTAACATCACACAGTATGGACCTGACATTATGTCCTAGTAAAATTCTCTGAAAATATACTGGAATGTATTTCAGTTTTCATTCAGTACAAGGTTATTTGACACTGTACCTGGTAGGAAATGTAAATTTCCTAGTCAGGCCAGAGATCCTGCAGACATGGAAATAGACATGTAGCTCAGTCTTTAGAGATGACAACCCAAATGACACAGTAATTTCAGTTAGCTTTTCCTCACATGCTGCCAGTTTAATAATTAGTATATTCTGTCGTATGCAGTAAAAAATTCTGGTGGGTTCAGTTTGGATATGTGAATTTTAGTTTACAAGTTGATAAAACTGCCATCAAAATGCAAATGCTTCACTCAGAAATCATTTATAAATTACCTCCCAGCCAGTAACGATTGTAATGAAGTAGTAATTAAACAGAGATACTGCTCTGTAGAGAACATTGTACTGCTCTGTCGAGACAGTTGAGGTTAGAAACAAAGTTTATATAAAATACAATGACTATCTGTCTTTATTTACACATTGTGTCAAATAAAGTTTATATTAAAATTCTTCAATTTCTGTACTGTGGAGCAGCTTGACAATTCAAGGGAATCTCATTCACTTCNTGAACCCCACCGGAGATAGGGATCTATTTTGCTTCCACTCATTTAATGACAAGGTGGCAAGATCCTTTATCACACCTTCATCTAGAAGTGCACGCAGCCTCACTGATGTTGTGCCTTGGTATCCTATTTACCCCACTTCACTTTGTCTCTACCTGGGCTTGTAGGGTCCTGGGGAAGAACTGGCTCAGTGGTGCTGCTGACCACCTGCTGGACCACCTGACCTGGGATGAGCATTGCAAATTCTCACCTTTCCCTGGGCTTCATCAGCTTGGAAAAGAAGCTGAGAAGAGGCAGAGCAACCCTTTCTCCATCAAGCCACATGGTTTTGCATGTGAAACCATTGGCAGCTTATCCATTTTACCCTTCTTTCTCTACACCTGTCCCACATCCAGGAAAATAAGCTCAGACATTTCATTCTGCATCTAGCATTCATTTACAGGCAGAGAAACAGTTTAAGCATAATTACTGAATTACAGAAGAGACACTGAAGCTGTACCTTTGCTCCCAATTGCACTTTTCAAACACTGATGGGTCTAAATACTGGCCTTGGTGTTTATTGACTACTATGCCCATCACTGATAATTTAATAAAATTGTTCCCTGGCACAGAAATTAGGATTTTTTTTCAACTTTCCAAAATGAATTATTTTATCTCAGGGTGGTGGAGAATGTAATGTTTTGCCAGATAACTTCATGGAAAGGAATATGAATGGTAACCAAAAAATTTCAGAATACACACAAGAGTGATAACAAAACTAACCTCATTACAAAAAGATGTATGTCACCATTCTTACTGAAGTGTTGTAGGATGAATATAGAAATCATAATTCCTATTGCAAATGTTAGTGTTTCACTTGAACCTACCATTTTGCTGTTCACAGATATTGCTCAAATTAAGCTACATCTGGTATCAGACAACTTTTAAAATAAATTTTAAGTGAAATGGCTTCAACAAGCAACACTTATAGACTGAAAAAAATGAAAATGTATTAGAAACACACTTTTCTACAGACAAAATTGCAATCATGTATTATGCAGACTCAAAAAACAAGTTGATCTGTTCTTGTGTGTCCATATAAAAGTGAATTATGTTCCTTTCTGTATTCAAAACTATGTCTCAGTCTCTGTTGCATCATGCTGAATATCTGCATTCCCTGTCTTGCCTTTCTGTTTTGTGTCCTTTTCCCATACTGTCTCATACTCCTTCATCAGCCTTGAAGGCTGAAAGACTTTCACTTTTCTTTCCCTTTTCTCTTATTCCTACGGTAGTTTCTTCCTGGTTTATTTGGTTTCTTTTTTTCCCACTTTGACTCTTCACATTCCCTTCAGTCTCACTTTCCCCTCTTATCAGAACGTATATGAACTTTGCCGCAAGCACGGTTGTATGAAATGATTTCTAGTGCTGCCAGCAGCTGGGAGAGTATTGCTTTAATGATCCTTCATGCGAGTCAGATTAAAAGCCTTGAGCAAAAGTGACCTGTAGTACAGAACAAGCCTTATGTTACAGTCATCATACTCCACACCTTAGCTTTTCCATACTGTAGAGCCTAAATATAACAGGACATAGAGACACTGTGTGATAACAGAGATAAATTGAATCATTTAATTTATACTAAATTTGATCCTGTGTACGTCATCCTTGTGTATATACAAACTCAGTTTTTAGGAGTTTGGTTTCATGGAGCTCAATCAAGAGCCTCTTATCTTCTTTGAGAGAAAGCTGTATTTTGTCAGTCTTCCACTTCTAAGGATACATTCCCGCCCACACAATTCCCCCGGGCATATTTAACAATGTGATATTTTTTCACAACCTGGCAGAACCGGAAGTGACCGTGCCACATCTTTTATTTGTAAATCAGAACATTAAACTTTTCTCAGCTGATTCATCAAAGGATTTACAGAGCTGAGAACAAAATAATTCCAGTTGCAAGCATTCCCCTAAGGACTGAAACGCCATGTGTTAGCAGATACTAGATATTTAAACAAATGTAAAAAAGGATAATGGTGCATAAAATCATAATAATTCAAGATAAGCACCAAATTAACACAAGTCTTTTACAAATTAGCTATCTTTATAAAAGCATTGCATTTACTAACAGGAGCCTGTACACCATTTCTGATGCCAAACAAAGGTTTTACATTCCCGGGAGGCTGCTCACTAGATCTGCTCAGTTCAACAGGACACCTTGGCAGCTCTGCTCTGCTGGGGTTATGACAGTCTTGTTCAGGCAAACAGCAGAAGCCTGAGCAAGAGAACCATTTTCTGCAAGCAAATATTACTCTGTATATACCTGCCTTTTACTTACAGGTTTCCTGTTACTTGCTATGTTTGCAAGGAAAACTGCTACAAAAGAAAAGCTAAATTTAGCAATCTTTTTAGACAGTGAGACAGCCATTTATATAAGGTGGAAAATAATTTTCTCCAGATAATTTTCTTAATAGTGCTGTAGTTAATTCCAAATGAGAAGCATGGTGGATTTTGATGCCAGCTCCTTTATACTTAATTGGATGGCTGAGGCTAAAAATATTCCCAGTGGTCAACCATGCCACAGTGTAAGATTACATTAAATATGTCAATCATTGGGTTCAGGTACAAGGGCATAAAGAGCAGAAAAACTTAAGTTCTATTATTAATGCTAAAGTGAGTGCACATCAGAATAACAATACTGCACAAGTTGCTTGAAATAATAATGCAATTTCTGATATGAACTCTTATTAGTATGATTAGGAGATGATGAAGTACAAAGTAATGCCCAAAGTGAATTCATGATCATTTCCTGTACTAAGCCACACTGAAAAATTAATGTTTGTAAACTAATTAGATATCCTTCTCCAAATACTGTGTTCTTAATAAATTATATACATACCAACACATATAAATAAACTGAAAACATTTATTAAAGGTTCCTTATTCAATTTTCAAAATAGCTTGGTAAATCTATCAAATACTAAGTGGAAACAGCAGAGAAAGAAGTCATTAAAACACAATTGTTGCTTTAAAATGTATAACAGTTTTTACTGACATTGCAGTATGAATTACAGTATGGCATGTCAACTTCTGGAAACAGTGTGTTTGGGAGAAGTAATGACAGGCTTTACAACTGTGTTTAAATAGGTAGTCACATACCAGGGCCATAGCAATAATTTGGATCAGAGCGTTATGAAAGCAAGTATATACAAAAGCTATTTCAAATTTGTATATTCTTCACAGAGAAATACACATCAACTCAGGTAAATTTTCTAACAGCATGTTACAGATGATTATAAGTTTCCTAATCCACTAGTTTCATTTATTTACATACTGGTAATACTAACAGTTGGTGTATTGAATGTATAAACTCCTGTATTGCTAAAAAACCCTACAGTGTATCTTTTCTTTTTTTCCTTAACCTAAGCTTTCTCTTTTCCTCCCTTCTTAAGACAGTGAAGATCTGTCAACTGAACATCATCTTGGGAGCTCACAGTGTGGGCAGGAGGCTGATGTTTCATTTCCCTGGGTAAACTGGGCAGCCTCAGGAAAACAAAAATGCTGTCCCTCTGACAAGTCACTTGGCTCATAGAGCAGCCTGATCATCCTTTTGCATTCAGTTGCCTAACTAAGGTTGATGTTATCCTATATACTTCTTATAAAGAATAACTCTTTCTTAAATAATGTCATGCAATTCTGCAGAGAACCGTCTCAGGCTAAGTACAAGAAACTTTTCCAAAACAAACCTCCTGAATGCGTACTTTTGGTTGGAGACATAATTATTTGTACAAACTGGAGCAGAAGGTCAACCTTTGAAGAGAAAATAAGGCAGATTTCTGATATCTTTATAGAAGAAGTAAGAAGAAACATTGCCAAACTACGTAAGCTTTTGTATTCCTGTTCTTTAAGTTGCTTAAAGTGCTAAGTTTTATTAATACAAAATTATTTGAGATGGTCTGACCAGTATCCTATTCATTTAATGAAGTACTCAACAGAAATATGTATTCAGCGTGCTAACTGGCCGATTATCTATTCAGAAAACTGCAATTCAAATTGGTAAAAGCAATCTATATCTACATATGTATATAAAAAAATATGTTCTTCTCCTGTATGTTTTAAGATGCTTTATTCCATTCTTTTCTGTAATATTCAAGTAATTAACTTCAGTACACAAAGAGAAGAAATAGTGCTAGGTCTGCACCCCTTGATAACAGACCGACATTAACATATATGTAGTTGCCACAGGCAAAAAAAACCCAACCTAGATTCAAAATTATTTAATGCCTGTAGGCTGCAAGACTGAACTCATTTTGGTTTGCCTAGGGCAGTAAAATATTAAGAGTTCCTATTTTATGGCTGTCATTTTTCTATTCAAACCTGTTTATCAGCATCAGAAGCATGGTTTTGACTATTACTTAGGTTGAAACCACTGTACTGGTTTTGGCTTGGGTAGATTTAGGTTTTTTCATAGCAATTCACATGGTGCTGTGTTTTGGACTTGTGGCCAAAACAGTGTTGATAACACAGAGATGTTTTAACTGTTGCTGAGCAGTGTTTACACAGAATCAAGATCTTTTCTATTTCTCACATCGCCCTACCAATGAGTAGGCTGAAAGTGCGCACGGAGTTGGAAGGGGACACAGCCAGGACAACTGACCCCAACTGACCAAAGGGATATTCCACACCCTATGATGTTGTTCTCAGCAATAAAAGTTAGGGGACTACAGGGGGAAAATTCGGAGTTAAGGCATTTGTTTTCCAAAGTAATAATTATGGGTAATGAAGCCCTGTTTCCTGGAAATGGCTGAACACCTGCCTGTTGATTCGAAGCAGTGAATTAATTCCTTGTTTTGCTCTGCTTGCGTGCACAGATTTGCTTTACCTATTAAACTGCCTTTATCTCAACCCATGAATTTTCTAATTTTTACCTTTCTGAGTTTTTACTCAGAAGTGAGAGAGTGGCTGGGTGATACACAGCTTCTGGCCAGGGCTAACCCACAACAAGTCAGTATAACACTTCTGCTGTGGTATCTTTCTTTTAAAGTACAAATTATGACATCACATCTCTTCAGTATTTTTTTGTCAATTCAAATACCAAGTAAAAATAAATGGTCCCAGAAACTTTGTTTATCCCCATTTTAATACAAATGGAACACATTTCCCTAGAAGCATTCTATTGATCTCTTTCATATTGGAGAAACAAATGTTTGATGGAAACTTTGATGAAAGCTTGATTGTTCCTAGATGAAGGGAAGTTCAGCTGATCATTCTTTTATCTTCCAGCAGTAGCATTTTTTTCTACATATTATCCAGAAGAACTTGTCTTTTATGTTTTTCACTACAGTGCTAAAATGTATGGTTTGGAGGCCCTACAGAAGACTTTGGTATTAACATTTTTACCAAACGTAAGCAAGGTAAAAATGCTGAGAAGTCTTCTCATACCTGTGAGCCTGCAGAGACATGAAATAAACTGTTCTTATGCCTAAGAATTTATAGTAGTCAACATTGGATGTTATCTTTTTATAGGTCAGTGAAAAAATCGGTACACAGACAGACTGTCTCCAAGGAAGGAGAATAAACAGAAACTGGAGATACTTGCACTGTGAAGCACATAATTGGGCACCACAGGAAAGATGATCATTGTAGAAATTGTTAAAGTAAATCTGTTTTCTGCACACCTTTCATCTGCTAAATCACACCATGCTGAGAAGCACCTACTGTCTGAGCCTCACAAAGATCCCTAAGGCACTTCACAACTGAGCAAATCACAGTTGGAGGCAGTGGGATGCAAATTCCAGATTAGATGACAAAGCCCTAAAGTACAGGTCTTTGTTTCAGTTGCATGTTGGCATAATCATTCAATCACTGATCAATTCGAGTGCTTTCAGAGCTGTGATAAACCATGAAACATATGGCAAAGGATCACAACATAAGGTTATTGTATTACTTTAATACCATTGATCTGTTCGCAGATTACAGTTGGATTCGTGCTTGCCCTTCAATTTGCATTGGAATTGAGTGAAAAGAACTAATTGCATCAGATTACGGATCTCTTTTGTCTGATCCCTGACACATTGCTGATGCAGCTCTCAGGCAATATTAGGAAATCCCTAATCTAGCACCCCTGACTTCATCAGTGGGGTTGTGACAATCTCTGCACACCAAGCAAAGTATCTTTGATCTTATCTGATTCTTTAAGTCACTCATCCCCTGAATGAACCTTTGGTTTAAATTTTGCTAACCATGGTTCTCAATGCTCCTTTTCTTTAATTAGTTAACTAATTGTTAATTAGTTAGCAAATTGGTGTTTCTCACGTTCTTATGATAGAAGAGAAGAATATATTATAAAATAGGTATAAAAACCTGTAGATGACAGTGTGGTCTGTACAGTAATGACTGACAACCTTGTTTATATGTACTCTATATACTATGCCATTTTATTTTTATTTTAGGTAAAACTGTTTTTCCAAATCACAAACTGTCATGGTTTAACCACAGCCAGCAACTAGGACCAGGCAACCATTCACTAACTTTCCCCCATGGCCCCCAGTATGATAGGAAGAAGAGAGAGAAGAAGGGAAAAAAAACACTCCAAAACCTCATGGCTTGAGATAAAGACTGTTCAGTGCACCGTAACAGAAGATAATAATAATGATGATGGTAAAAGAGTGATGCAATACAATTGCTTGCCACCCAATGATAAGTTGCCCTGCCCAATCCAACTAGCAATCATGGATTCCTCTCCCCTGGTCAACTCCCATTTATATATTGAGCATGATGTCTATGGTACCGAATACTCCATTGTCCAGGTTGTCCTTTCGGTGCTCCCTTCTAGCTTCTATGGGAAGCTGAAAAAGTCCTGACTGGATATATATAAGCATTACTTAGCAACAACTGAAACAATGTGTGCTATCAACATTATTCTCATACTAAATCCAAAACACAGCCGCTACTAGGAAGAAAATTAACTCCATCCCAACTGAAACAAGGACACATGCCACTTGCAATCTATCTTTATCTTCTATATTTTATTTAAAATAATTTAAAAGCATGCCTACCTCAAGTTCTAAGCTTCCTAACATATGATTAATATCATGGAGCTCAGCAGCATACAAGTAATCTAATCTAATAAACATGTTTCCTTAGTCGTTGGGTTTACTTCTAAGGGCTGTTCTAAAAACTTCTATTACATCTGCTACCCTGATACACCTTTAGCAACAAGACCTAACTTCCGCTAAGTCTGGGAGTAAACCTCTAGTGATAACACTGAAATAAATTCTGGTTAAGAATTAAGGTGACTTCATTCTTAGTCCAGTTTTTACTGGTACAAGCATGTGGACAATATTTTTAAAGCCCATCAGTCAAAATCAGCCAACTCTTCCCACCTCCTTCCCATACCCACCTCAGTTAATATAAGACCAACTGATGTGGATCAGACCAACCATCCACTACTTCAGTAGTTCAGCTCAGACAGCAGCCGATGATGGATATCACACTCAGTGATAAAACATCCTTCATACTCTTTTAGCTTCCAAAAATTGCTCAGAGACTTCCTAATTTGTGGGTAGTGTCTGTGTATTTAGCAGTCATCAGGGGGTTTTTGTCATGAGTTTGTTGAGAATTTTAGAACCCCTGTCGGTACAAGGGTTTTTTTTTGTATAGTTTAAGCCTTGATTAGATATTGAAAAAGACAGTAAGAAGGGTAATTTTTGTCAATTTTTAAATATACTCAGTATGGACTGCAATCTGCCTCTGGTTACCATGCAATAGCCTATTAGTAGGAATTAATGAACAGTCTGCTTCTTAAAGGTAGTCTGCATTGGGAGGTTTGTGCTAAGTAATGGTTCTTACATGAATTACAATTTGCTAGCAGTGGTGAGCTAACTCCCTCTGTGAATACTGGTAGTAAGGCAATAGCACACCTGAAACCTGTATTAATAAAGAAAGAGAAGTAAACATCTTCAAAAGCTGATTGCGAGCCAGTGGAGAAGGCAGCACACAAGGGTAGGAGCTCTGAACTGCTTTCTACCTCTCTCCAAGACACAGAACCAGCTAAGCCTCTTGATTTCAGTGCTATGTGAGTTTAGTGACTAAACTAGGTAGCATAAGCATCTCATTAGGGTTCTTAAAATGCTCTGGGCAAAGTTGTGTTCTTCTCTTTCAAAGTCTAAAAATGAAGTAATCTATCCTACACTCACTATATACTGACAGCATCATCAAAGACAGACAGTACGAGGGACATTCACACCCTACCTGGAATTAACAACCCCATACAATCAAGTCCTTAGTAAATCCTTATCTACACAATTAACAAACAGAAATGGGACTGAATTATTCTCCCATTTATGGGAGAATGGAGCCGAAGAAAATTATTGAGATGGTAAACTGTTGCTAATACCATGGATTTTTTGCTGAACAAGTTACAGTACTGTCACTCCAGAGATATCCATTGAGCACCATTGATAGACAACTCACTCATTTGCAAACACTTTTAATTGTAAAAATGTTATTCTAAGTAAAAATAATCTGAAAAATCATTGGTAAGAATGGATCCTTTAAACCATAAATACTACAGGCAAAAAAGGAAATGTGAAAATTCACCTATACCAGAAGTTTATATTACAGTTTTGTTAGACTCCAAGGAGAGGGGACAAGTGAATGGAGACAAAAAAAATAGGAAATACCTTATCCAAATCATTTATTACAGCAAGTCCAAGCAATTCAAGAAAGGAACAGAAATGCTTATAAGAGAAAAAATGCCTTCTTATGGATGTTCTGTTGTGTGCTGAAACAATGTCATAGCAGACTGAAAGTCCATTGAACCTGTCTCCCCATACCTAGTCCCCCTTCCTCATTAGTTGTATTTAAGCTAAGCTGTAAAATGGAGTGAGTGTAGTTTTATTGTTAGTTGTGGAAAGTATTTGTGTTATTGAGTAGGCACGTTGAATTTTGTCTCATAGTTAAAAGAAATTAAAAGCATTAGTATTTTTCAATTAAAAGTGTATTTTTGATTTTAAGCTCTAAACTCCTTCAGATTTTATATTTTCATGTAATTTATGCGTCACAAAGATGTTACCATAGTCTGTCGTATCAAAGTCTGTGTGGGAAGAACTCTGTTTTCAGATTGAAGCCATTACCTTTTCAGAGAAAGGTCCACAGCAATTCTAACTATGTTTGCTTTATATGCAGACCAGCTCCCCACCTTAAGGTGAAACTGATGGCAAGTGTTTCTAGATATTTTCTGACAGCTAATAAGGCTCTTAAATGCATTTTTTCACATCCACATTTCATAAAACAATATTCTGTGTTATAATATTTGATATATGTATGCATTTCTTTAATTTAAAGAATAAAAAAAGTCTCTTTTTTATATCATGAAGTAAGCACTACAAAGCCATAATACCTGGAACAAGCTTCCAGAAATCACTGTATACAGATCTGGTTAAAAAGAAGTGACTTACATATATTTTTACAGTAACTAGGTTCTTTCAATCACAATAATTTCTTAACGTAATGGCATGGAACTGTTAGCTCACGCAAACACGGAACGCTGATTTTAATTTAATACGAAATACAGTATTTATCTTTACAGGAGTTTGAAGTCACCTATTTCCTTCCAGAAAATAAATATGAGAGAGCATACATGCAATTAAGGCATTCACAATCCTTATCAATATGTTGATTTGGACAAACTCTCTCTGGCTGAGTAATTTAGTTTTGATACCCATTTAATATTTTCGCCACTGCTGAGATTCCAACAAGGGTGTTAATTAGTGACAATTGTGAAGCTGGTTTCAGCCATCTGTCTTACAGACACTGAATCATTGAATTATTTTAAGGTGTAATTATAGATGTCTCAAATAATTTAAGACTAACCATTCATTATTTTAAAAACACAATGTTGCAGTCAGATACTAAAGAGGGGGTTTTTTGCAGGCAATACAGTTTAAATGATACACACTTGTAGCAAAGTAGAACCATTACACTGACAACCTTAGAGGAAAAGTCACAGATGAGCAAGATCAATTTTGTCTAAGAGTACCCACAAAATGCAAATTTGTGGAAAAAAAAAACCCACACCACAACCCCCAGTATCAATACAGGCTGGGGGATTAAGGGACCAAGAGCTCTGCTGAGAGGGATTTGGGGTACTTGTGGATGAGGAGCTGGACATGAGCCAACAGTTCAGATGTGTCCTTGCAGCCCAGAAGGCCAATCTCGAGCTGCATCAAAAGAAGCATGGCCAGCAGATTGAGGGAGGTGATTTTGCCCCTCTATTCCACTGTGGTGAGACCCCACGTGGAGTACTTTGTCCAGCTCTGGAGCCCTCAGCACAGGAACGACATGGACCTGTTGGAACAGCTCCAGAGAAGAGCAAAAAAAGTGATCAGAGGGCTGTAGCACCTCTCTGGTGAGGACAGGCTGAGAGAATTTGGGTTGTTCGGCCTGCAGAAGAGAAGAGTCTGGGAAAACCTTATTGTAGCCTTTCAGTACTTAAAGGAGGCCTGCAGGGAAGATTGGGACAAACTTTTAACAAGGCTTGTTGCAATAGAAAATGGTTCAATGTTTTTTTATAATAAGGGTGGTGAAACACTGGAAGCAATTGCCTGGAGAGGTGGTAGATGCCCCATCCCTGGAATCATTCAAGGTCGGGTTATACAGGGCTCTGAGAAACCTGATCTAGTTTTAGATATCACAGCTTGTTGCAGGTGGGTCAGACTGGATGACCTTTAAAGGTCCCTTCTAACCCAAACCATTATATGATTCTGTAATAAATACTAGAGACTGAAGGAAAAAATGGTATAGCTAATTCTAAGGGGAAATAAATATGATGTGATTTACCAAATTCTCTCACCTATTTTATCTGAAGATAGGTGGCACCAAAGGGAGTCCCCTTAACCTTTTTAAAATCAATTGAAAAGTAACATGTATTATAAAAAGATCTTTTATCTCTTGTTAAAGTAATAAAAACCATCTGTGGCTGAGTTTTAGACAATTCAAAGCCAATTAGATATGATACTACAGGATACTCTATAAGGCAATAAAAATTCCCTTAAAATAAAAAACAGAGCTTAAAATTTTAAACAATGAGTAATTTCATACAGCCAACATAATAATTAGCCTATTTCTATGTAAATCAATTCATAATTATTAATATCTCTTCACTCCTGAGTACAATTTTGCAGAAAACATTTTCTCCAGAACACTGCAGAGGGGGAAAAAAGAGTTATTACTAAGTACCTCTCTTAACCTCTTTTGTTAAATTAGGTAAATCAGAGGAAATTAAAATCTGTAATGAAATATGAAATCCCAAAACATAAACTCTGACAAAGAAAGAAAGTAGTTTTGATACCGAATTAAATGGACCCAAAGTAACCACAGACCTCTATAATCTCCTTTTCTCTGGGGTCAGGAAAGTGCTCATGTAGACAGGACCCTTCAAATATGACACATCAGTAGGGTTACTTGAATAATTTTGTGACAACCAACATTTAAGAATTTTGCTGCTTTGCTCTGTTCTAATCATTGAATAATGGCCTGGCCTGTAATGTTATTCCCTGGATTTCGTGTTAGAGATCCTATTGAAGACAATGGGCTATTTTAAAATGTAAATATTAACCCCTATGTTACTGTAAAAACATACATTTTCTTATTTAGATAGCACAAGTCTCTCTGCTTAGCCTGAAGCATTTGCAATTTTTATAGCTTGCTGCATCTCACAGCTGTGTGCAATATTTCAGATTATCTAGAATATGAATATATAATATAAATTCAAGATATTTTTACTTGACTTCATTGATTAGGATCTCTATACGTTGCCTTACATAGCTCCTGGTTCCTCAGACCAAGTAAATACTTCCCGTGGGATGTTTTCCCTATTTGATCGAAATAGAGGATAGTTTACATACAATTAAAGGCTGTTGTACACAATGTAAATTAATCTAAGCTTCAAAGACAAGGGTTAGAAAGAGGCACTTTCACAGTACGATTCCTCTTAAATTGAGGCAAGCATCTGAAATGGGTTGGATGAACTGTACTTTTTTCTATTTACTGAATATAAAGTAATATTCTAGGATCATGTAGATCATGTGTAGCTGTACTACATGTGTCTACTGCTACCTGAGGTTAATTCTAACTGGAGGCTTGGCAAGTAAAAAAAAAAAAAGTCTGTATTATCCAAGATACAAAACTAGAACCAGGAGCATGGATATCAGGAAGGTTGCTCCAGAGTCAATAGGCATTTCACAGACCTGAGTCGGGATCCAATAGTTTATGGAGCAATCTAAGGCAGCAGACACAGCTGCCAGGAGATAGTAGTGTATCAATGCTGAATGCAAAGTTGAATCCTTCTGTCTCCAGGCAATGTGTTCAGGGTAGCAAGCTGCTGCATCCACTCTTTGGCATTTCTAGTCCTGAGAAACTTCCTAAAAGTCACCTACAACTTTTCTACAAAGATCTGGGTATGCTCCAGGCTGGGAAATGGAGAAGACAGGATACAGATTCTCTTAGGTTCCATACCTTTATACCAGAATCCGTATTATCAATCTCTAAATATTCTGGACTGCAGAATTTTTTCAGTATAACAAGTAATTTGCAAAGTACCATGAAACCTTTTATCATCTTTTAAATTCACAGAATGTTTAGAGTTGGAGGGGATCTTAAAGATCACCGAGTTCCAACCCCCCTGAAACTGTAAACTTCGTGAGGATTATACAGATTTATAGATCATGAAGGATCCTGCATAGATGACGACCCTTTTAGTTTTGTTCCATGATTTGCCCAGTAATGTCTCAGTTTGAAAATAAAAAGGACAGGAAGAAAAATGACACAGGAGCTCACAGGAACTTTACCATTAGGGCAGTTGCACAGAAGTGGCAAAAATCACATTCTAGAACATATTACTATGTTTTTGTATCTTATCAAATTGACCTTTAATACAGGTATATAAGCATTGTAAGGAATGGGAACATTCCCCATTCCTCAAAGGACTAGACACAGTCATTTTCAGTTTCTGAATCACAGAATCACAGAATGGTCCAAAGGTCATCTAGTCTGACCTCCCTGCAGTCAGCAGGGACATCCCCATTAGTTCTATTTAAAAGAATTCTGATTCCAAATATCATATGGAGGCAAGGTAGAATTTGCTTATTTTTTAATCACTTTTGGCTCAAAATAGTTGCTATACACTGCTATTGACAATTGTAATAAAATAATACTTCAATTTTAAAATAATATTCTAGCAATTAAAACTAAGCAAGCTTAAAGACCCAGAGAATTCACTTTAATTATCTTATTGTACTTACTAAGTCTCTTTCAATTAGTTGGAGAACTACACTATTGAAATAATTGCATTGGATCATTTCCAGATGTTAAAAAAAACCCAGAAACTTCATACTACACGTCATCTATTTGAACAATTCCTTCAATTACATGTAATTTGTTTTGTAAATATATGCTGTTTTATTTGTGACTTTTATATCTCTACTCTGGATTTGAAAATCAGTTATAAAAAGTCAATCTCCAAAATTTTCCAGTTACCTCTAGTAAATAAGTTGCTGTAAGTAAAATATTAACTGCCACATAATCTGCAGTATATCTCCTCTCTACCTTATCAAAGAGGACCAAAGGGTCTTACAGGAGTTAAACATCCAGCTCAACTACAAGGGTAACTTAAAAGATGACAGAAAATGGGGTGTATACCAAAGCCGTGGAAGATATAATGAATCTCTATGTAGAACACTTAGCATTCTGCAGAGAATGACACTATTTCTATTGACAGGAACTGAACATTTGGTTGGGTAGTTTCTAAAAGTGGGTTATGTCTCTGTAGGCGGTCTGGCAAGCTAGCAGTGGAGATACTATATGTATTAACTAGAAAAAAAATATTTTGAATCCAACTATGATGATGCTTAGGCATTTTTCTAATACAGTGAGAGATCAGCTTTAAAATCGAACATAAGCCAGAGTTTATCACAGTCACATACTCCTTTCACAAAAAGAAAAGCTGGTTTGTCTCAGTTGCCTGAGCATACATAACTCTGATTTGCATCTTTGATACATCCGGACCACTGTCACTGATCAAATATCCATACTGGATATCTCTTCTGGGTAATTGCTTGATGCTATTTGTTCAGGATAAATCATAGTAAAAAGAATTAAAACAATGAGGATCTGGTAGCAACCGTTAACCTCAATGCTGATATGGTAAAGGCTTGGACACAAACTCTCCTGATCATAATACAGGCAGCTTCTACTTCCACGGGAAGATAACTCCATCTTAATCATACTGAATAAAGATTTCACTTCAATATTTTTACACAAGCACTTCCACATCATTGTTAACTGTTAGTAATAACAGCATGATGGACATGATTTTTTTTGGATATGAATGCCATCATATCCAAAAGGCATATCATTTCTGGATAAAAAACTCTAAGCATTCTCCTTCTTAGATATATCCTTGTTTTTATCAAATACCAGCATTTCGTTTTGATGAAGTCTTTATTTTATTCTATTTTTCAGGAAGGTAATTTTCATTGTGCCCACTTCCTAAGGAATAAAAGAAGTGATATGATAATTCAAATTAAGAACGTTTGTCAAGGTTCATATAGCAAAATACAAACGCCAGCAGGGAAAGACTAGTATGTTGTCTCATTTCATTATCTAGTAGAGAACTCTATTAGACCCAAGTTCAGCTGCTACCTATGTAGGCACACTCCTCTATGATTTCAATGGAAGGGAAACCAATTACAATGAAAACCATTTTCAGTGCCTTTATTTCTAATCACTCATAAAAAGACAGACTACACATTAAACCTGAATAGACTGATCTAGAAAAATATTAGTACTCCCTGTGAAATTTATTATACGTATTTGAAGCGATACACGTGCTGTCTACTTTGCCTCAGGCTATTTTATTTTCTTCATCGTTCTGTACACACCTTTGACTTCAACATAAATAAAGGATCATCCTCAAACTAAAAATAAGTTACTTGGGTATTACTTTCTTACATACAATGAATAATAAAATAATTGAAAATGGAAAATGCACATTTGAAATGTCTCAGTTTAATGTAGTGTATTTTTGGAAAGTTATTTGGGATATTGTTGGTTTAATTTGTGAGTCTGTGTAATTGATAGTTAATGTACATAGAACTAAATTTTGCATCTTAACAATTCCTTGTTGCACGTCTAAAATACTTCGCTGTCTGTATTATGAGACCTGCGACTGACTTAATCTTACTTTCTGTAGTTAACAATTGAACAATGCCTATGATAAAGGCAACTACCTTTACTGGGAGAGCAGTTTGAGAAAGTATAATGGAGGAAAGAGGACTAGAAAGTAGAACATTTTTGAAGCCTGAAATAAAGCAAAAGTCTGGTAATAAAACCTAAGAAAGTAACCACATGAAGACTATGGGAGACTTCATGAGAGTAGGAGACAGAATGTAGAGAAGCAAAGCTGTCCTTTTCAAAGCAAGGGACCAGCCAAAGTCTCGGACAGCATAACTGACCAGAAAAAAAATGTTTTCTCTGGAGTAAACGAGTGCTTGAAGTTATCCTTTAACATTTTTTGAAGTATGAGAGGATGCAGTTTCTTAATAAAGAGTAAAAATAAATAATAATTAAAATATAAAGATATAACAGTAAAATCATAAAAAAACTAGGATATGAATTCAAGACTAGGGAAATTGTACAAACTTCATTTAACTAATTCTAAATATTGTGTTTGCATTTCAAGGTGATGTCTTTATGGTATACATAAACTGAAGATGTCATGTTAATGAAGAATGATACTGGGGAAATCCTACCAATTCTGGGAGTTACAGGTTTATGAATATGATTGTGTTTATTTCTGACTGCTGAAGGACTTTGAGACTGAAGCTGTGATAAGCCTTCTGTTTTGTTTTAACTGTCTTTGGAAATTTTTGGTTCTTTATGTTATGTAATCAAATATATATGAATCTAAATTGTAATAGCTGCACTAAAAGTGAGAAGTATAATTTAATTTATAAAGACATTTTCTTCCATGCCTAAACATTAATCTAGACCAGCACTGCACTTCAAGAGATTTTCAATGAATCATAACTTTTGAATAGATATCATGGTGGTAGCATGCATTAGAAGTAGTGTACATTCAGCAATCACAATTCTTCACAAGTGTAATATCATTCATAGGGTATTTGCTATTTAAAAGCTGGACTGATGCTGAGAGCATCAATTATGTACAAATTTTACAGACTTGTGGTCCAAGCATCATCTTATGTATTATTGCAGAGAGCACTCTTCTTACTCATATTTGCATTTACATAAAAAGCTGAAATCTTTGTAAATAAAAATATGAAAAAATGTTTATGCTGATGACACATCCAAGAAAGCAAAACTGCATACACACGTGCTTAGAAGTGATCTCTAAAAATCAAGAAACATCATAAAGTAACATCTAATTAAAGTTGATACCCAAAATCAGGACATTTATAGGTGTGGTAATTAAAGTCAGCAAAGTATTACTCTTATTTAAATAGCCCTCAAAGAGTCATCCTGTTTCAAACTCAGATTAAAAAAATGCTGTCTCAGCAGTTGATGAGTCATATGGTAACTAATAAGTGCTGGTAACTAATAAGTGTTAGTTCCCAAACCGCACAATCATCATCACGAAACTCAGTTTATCATATTTTCAGACTGCAGTTACAAATCAAATTCAAGCAACTTGTAGGTTTTTTAAGAACCTGGAAACCATTTTTCTGGAATGAAGTATCATTCAGATAGTCTGAAACAACCTGAAGGAAATGTGTTTGCTAGTATTACATGCGGAGAGGAAATTACCCATGATTATCCAGCTGAACAAAAGGATAAAATATAAACCACCTATATGATGGAATTTCTTTTTGTTTTTTTTTTTATCTATTAATAAAAATATATTTTATTATATATTAGCATTTTATTTATTTTGTTATGATTTTTGCTCTACTGCAAATACTAAGATATGGTCCTCTGTTTTCACTTCTGATGTAATACTGGTCCAAAGTTCTTACCGTGAATGCATCCGTCATTGTTCAACTTAACACTACTTAAGTAAATTAGATTTGGGGTTTAAGGACCTTAATCTGATAGCAAAACCACGACAATAACCAAATTGAATGTTTTAAACTATTAATTTGGATGGGGGAGGAGAACAACTAAGGTTTGAAAATACAATTAAATAATTCAAGTTCTCTTTTAAAGATACAACTTAGCTCTTTATTTACTATAAAGAGGATTATTTCTTTTTGATAAGTTCCCTGCCTGTATGGCCTTTAGACTAGACTGAAATTATACTTGAGTGGTGGGAGAAAAAGAATAAACTCTGACACAGTGTGAATTACTGGTAAAACCACATCTACCATGTGATTCAGTGTTTTTTAAAATAAAACACACACCTCAGGGAAAAGTGCAAATGGTAAAGGCTGAAAACTCTTATGGTTTTAACTACTGTATCACTTGTGATGGAAAATGTACAGTTGGCTCCAATTGTACAAACCACATTTTGCAAAAAGAATGTTAGTAGATGGTTTAAAGAATCTCCTGCTGTGCTGGAAGAACTGTTGGCCAGGACCTTGCTACAGTAGCAGGACTGCAGCTCCAGCATCCCATGAGCAGTAGCAGAGACAAGACACTGAGTACAAAGCCACTGAAACTGGCAGGGAAGTGGCTTGCCCCACTCCTTTATTTCACAACTTAAGATGTGAGAATGGCCTGTGAGAAAAGCTCTGCCAAAACAAATTGTAAACTGATGCCATTTTTCTCAAACAACAGTACAGCACATGTCAAGAGGACAATACTTTGATAATCTGCTCAGGAAACTTGGTAAATAGATTACTGTGTTGTGGATCCTCAAAGTGAGGACTTGAAGGCATACATTGTTATGGAAGTAGAAATAGTCTGAGCAGAGGGAGCCTGTGCCCCAAACAAGCTGCATTGCAGGTTTATATCACTTTGCTACTTGTCCTGTGAAATCCAGTTTTATAGCAGATTACACAACAAACATAGAAGTACAAACAGTGTGCTTCAATGTACAAAGTACTTTCCAACCTCAAAGTAAAACAGTGGCACAGACTACTAAAATAATAGATACAAAATAGTGAATCTGTGAAAACCTCCAAGAGGGGATCCCACTTTTAGGAAGTTGTAAATTCACTAAATAAGTAATAAACCCCGCGGTAAATCCCATTTGTAATAGGTTCATGTCAGTAGCTGCTCAGATTCCTATTAAAATACAAGTCAAACGCTGTCAAAGCATTGGAGATGAGGTGGTGGTTAACTAGGGGTTGATCTAGGTGATCATTTCATAAAGAAGAAAGAGTATGGGATGCTGCAGACACTAAGGGAGTAATGTAACAAAAACTGAGGCTTGGATTATGTCTAGCACCTGGTCTTCTTCTCTTGAAGGAAATGTGAATTTACTGCAACATTAAAGGTTGGAACATATAGCTGAAACCTGTCTCTAGCAGGTTCTGTATTCACATTAGGATTTAAGCATGTTGTTACAACATGTTAAATCAAAATCTCATGTAATGTCAAGTAACTTTGAACAAGTAACGGTATTAAACATTACAACCTCTATGTGTGGAATATTTAGAAGACCCTGGGCAGAAAGTATTGGCCTCTGATAAAAGGTAGAAAAGACAAAGCCAAACTAATGATTATTACAGTATTATACTCTTGGTTTCTAGATAAAAAACTGTCTAGATAACCTTTCAAGATGACGATGATGATGATGAGGTGTAACCAATGTCACAGTTGACTCCAGGGTGATAGAAGAGAGTGTAGATAGAAGACAAGATGATAAATCCTTCTTCTAGTTTGTTTTACCTAGTATCAGTGCCAACTTATGATGTCTCATTGGGTCTTTAATTACCCTCTGAAATGAAGTGATGGTGGAATTGTCTTCCTCTCATTACTCATACACTACCGGAGACCAGGACTCATCTTGCTTACCAGACAAGAGCTCTGTGTGGGTTTTACATTCCAACAGATTTTTTCAGTCCTTCCTTTCTAATTAGCTTTTCCTAGCTCTTCGGGAAAGTGTTGTATAATATGCCAAATTCAGCTATTATTATTTTGAACAACTTGTTCAAAAGACAGCGAGTTGGAAAAATAAAAAATATGTTCTTGCGCATATGATAGGTAAGAGAAAAGAACTATCTTGGAAACATAAAAAGTAGACACATTTTACATGTACTCATAGACTAATGGTCTTTATGGTGTGTTATGTATGTCTGACGACTAAGTTATATTTATCAATAAAACATTGAAGGAAATTTCCTTTTAATTTTTCTCTTTATTATTCTAAATTTCATTAGTGGTAACTGCCTTTCTTTTTCAGCACAAAAATATAGAGGATATTTCATTCATCTTACTGATTAGCACTGCTAATGAAGAAGGTGCCCTGAGTATGAAGTTGCCCTTTTATGAGAAAAAAAGAAGATCTTTGTGAACCACCATACAAAACATCCCTAAAATATCCCTTACTGCATGTTTTCCTTTTTTTCTTTAAGGAATATAAATACAGAGTTTAGTAGGCAAACCCATGCATCTAGCCAGTGTCATAAACCTTCACTGAAGATAGAAATTAATGCTGTAGGAAGCAGGGATGCATACAGACAGAAGCCCAGCTGGAAAACTGAAATCTAAGATTCTCTTAAAAGAGTCAACCTTCTGGGATTTCTTCCCCCTTCACATGTTCTTATCCATAATAGCTTTATTGAACTATAGGAAAATGGAAGAGTGCAAAAGGCTACAGTAGTTATCAAGTTATTTTAGCAGTGCTGGTGAGAAGCGTTTACCTTGTTTAAACATTGACTTGCTAAGGATTTCATCATTTATACAGATACCAAAGTTGAGAAATATCAACTATGTGAAAGATTAGAACAACTGCAGAATCTTCTGTAGATGTTTCTTTCCTTGCAGACATAAATCACTCTTAAAACAATCTTAAAAGTCAAAGATATTCCAGGACAACTTATTTTTAAAGCTATTTTTCAAAATTTTTTCAAAGTGAACTCATTCAAAACTCATGTAATTCACTCACTGTTATAATGGTAAAATTTGAATGGATTTCTACAACCTATGTAAAATCAAAGAACAAAACCAAGACTGTATGGAAAGTCCACAGACACATGTGAGACAAAGAATATAACAGAGAGAGTCCTCAGAAAGCACTCTGCTGTTTTGAAAAGTAATATACCCATCCTGTCATCTATCTCCAAATCAAATCACTTCAAATCAAATCACATTAAATTTTTACCTTTAAAAGACACTAAGATAGCAGATGGTTGATTTTTGACATGAAAATGGGGATTATAGCTCTCACAGAATGATCTTTGAATGTCAAAATATTTAGGTATTTTTAAGAAGATGGACCCTGAAAGCTTCTAAAAATAGTGAAATCAAGAAACTGCATGGTAGCAAAACAAATAGCAGAGGTCACAGTGCATGGTCTATTCATTATTGCTATGCAAATATCCAAAGATGGGGAGCTAAGAATTTCCTAGAGAAATTACCTTGGCCTTTAAAGAAAATATATGTTCAAACACGCAACTTTATCATTATTTATCTTTAATTCTTAGGAACTTAAAACTTATTTCCACCCCAAACTTGCCTCAGTTTAATTAAAAGTAATCCTCAAACTATTAAGTAATATCAAAGTTCTTCATGAATACTCATAACTCAGGTACTTCTAGGTTATTTTTTAACTCCTTAGGAAGCAGTACAGCTTAAGAGCAGCTAGAATAAGTTGTTCTTAAACCAACAGTATAGCTCTCAATGATATTCACATATACTGAAAAGAAAAACTGCTGTCAAATCAGTTTCAATAAACATTTACCATAAGACTGAGCCTATCAAATAGTCAGTGCGCTCATTGGACAAGGTTACGGTTTTGTCGCAGAGAAGTGTGCAGTGTTCAGAATTATATTACTTTTTTCCCCCTCTTCAGCAAATTATTTATTTGAATTAATAGACCTAAAAGCATAAAAGATAAACAGGATAGTTTATATAAAATATTACAGTAAGCTTAATTACAAAGAAAACATACTCAACTGAAGTATTCTGCTTATTTTTTTAGTGTAGTAGATTTTTGGCTTTTTATATGTTATTTCATTAGCCATAGGACAGAACTTGATTTTTAAACAGGTAATTACATCTCATTTCTCATAGAAAATTTTCCTCGCGTACATAATCATACTATACTACTTAAATTTCTGCCTCTAAAAATACCAAAAAAAAAAGCGCCAAATCTTTTTAATTACTTGTATTCTGTTTCCTTGTCATTGTAGTTATTATCATACATTACAGTCTGAAATATAAATATCCATATGTGTGTACGCGTGCATGCCTAATAATTAAACAATATTATTGCCATTCTAGAGATAATAAAATGAAGTGCACAGATTCTTAAATCAAGATTCTCAGAACATACTCAGGTACCTAACTCAGAAATAAGAGTTTAGAATTTCCAGTTCTTTGACAACCTATATCAAAGTAGGTCTACTATACAACTAGTAGAAATCATCACTCAAACTACCATATTTTCAGAAGTAAACAATAGAATTGTATTTTGCAATCTTTCAGGACTCAAATCTGCCTTTTATGAAAATTGGAGCGGTGTTCTGACCAGCTAAATTAACCAATGTAGCTTTCAAAGATACTAACCCAGGTTTATCAGTCTTGTAATTCCACTGAACTCATGAATGACCCTTAGCCTTTTCTGTTTTATGTTTTATAGTTTCTCTTCTTCATCCAGCTTTCCCTGTAATATAACACTGATATAGTACTGCTAGACTAAAATGATCATTAAACATTAAAGGTATCAAAAATCTTTCATAGGTCTAATTCAGCAGGATGTAGGACTGGATTTGTAAGAAAAAAACAAAACCTAGGTAAACATCTGAGAAGGTGTAGCCGATTTCTCCAGACCATAGCATACACATCTAAGGGTGCCTCTGTCGTGAATGACTGGAATTTTTCATGTACTCCCCTGTCTTCTAGTCCCAGTTAAGTTTCACGAGTTCAATGTCCTGAAAGTTAAATCCCCAGAGGGACTTCTCACGGTACATCTAACGAGTACAAACAAGCTTGAATTCATCACAGGGCACAGCAGCAACATGTCCGGAAGGAAAAGGAAAGATGGTACAACGCAGTCAAAGAAGTGTTGGAATCATTCTGGAGTTGTAATCATAGTTGTGCCTACACACATAGATCTATATATGCAGGTACATACATATATCTATAAATATCTCATTCAGAATTTTTGCTATACTTTCCTTCTCAACTGATTGCCATAGCCATTCCTAAATCAAGTGCTAAATACTCTGAATTTCATTTCTATGATACACAGAATCTTGTTCACTGTTCACAGAATTAAGTTCCAAATTTATGTTCATAAATTTCATACTTAAGTGTAGTGTACCTAACGTTTACTATCATAGTATCTTAGTTTCCTACTAAAGCAGGTAAAACACCTAATGAGGTCAAGAAAGATCTTCCCCTCGCTTACAGAAAGCTCTGATTTAGGCATCAAGCAAGCTTTCAGCCCCTCACAGTCAGCAGTCACACACCACGATTGCAGTCTGTTACATTGCACTGCAAATTTTCTCCCAAACATCCTCCATTTTCCATTTAACATCTTCTTCCAATTATTCTACTTTTCTTCCTGGCCAGTAAAAACAAAAATTTTCCTCCCAACTGTATCTTGCTGTTCTTTATTAGACTGAGGAACAATTCAGACTTCTGAAATGGAAAGGTTCTGCTCACTATGATAACAAATATTCAGGCTTTCTTTAAACACAATCATATTGGGACATACTTTAGGTAGAGTTTACCACCCTATTAAGTCATAACTTAATTTTGAAATGTGTTCTATGGTATTAAATAAATTACCTTTTCAGAAGATATTTAATTACCATAAAAAAAATGCTTGCAAGCTAGCTTCTCCACCCGGTTACAATTTTCTTGACTTTCCTAATAATGACCTTTTTCTTCTCTATGCCTCTTCCATTATATATTGCCTTAAAATAAGCACACAATATAGCTGACCAGTGGTAACTATGTTTAAAATACACTTGAAAATGATGGGCCATTTTAACAATGAACTGTTTTTTAACACAGCTTTGTATGAAAACAATTTTTCAAATGTGTATAATGTCCATAATGTACACTGAGGAAGTTTAAAAAAGAGATTAGCAACACACAAGAGATGCAGTTGGTAAATTGGTTATGTGAGAATAAAAATTGTGTGTCATTTAAGATGTGGCCTGGAGCATACTCTACCCTAGAGCTGTTTCCAAGTTATTTTATCAGACCTTAGTATAACTCTTCATAATCCAAATTTATGTAACCCACTAGAGGTTCCTGCCCCAGATAAACCATTTTTACTAATATCCTCATGTATTGGATCAAGCACAGACACATAACATTTGTCAGGCTACAGCTATATCCTAATATTTAAACTGTGCTTTACTGATCCTCGAGTACAGCATTTTCACTCTCCCTAAACAAATCATGAAAGTGCTGGGAAATGAAATAAGAAAGAGGCCAAGAACATATTAGCACATAACTGCTACCCATGTAATACATTACTTTTTCCTTTAACAGTTCATGTCTTGTTCTGACACAAATGTCTAGCATTCACTAGTCTAGTTCTCAGAGAGAGACACAGCTTCCAAATTATACAATTGCAATATACTGCTGAAAACACTAAAATTAAACTTGAAATCATTGGATTAAGTGGACCACACATTAAGCCATTATTAAATCAGGTGTATGTAAAAGGAAGAGTTCTGAAGATTTCTTTTTAATTTATTATGTGAGACATCCTGTGATTTCCACCTACAATACCATCCCCATAGCATGCAATTTACCTCCAGTTTCACACCATCTCTCTTAATTTCTAGTAGATTTACTTTAGAAAGGGTACTGAGTAGCTGATAGACAAAGGAGGATGCCAAATATCTCCCTAGCCATACTCTGTGAAACCGGGCTTTTCATAGGACTCAACAGGGAAGGTGCATTCCTTGTTGCTGAGGCATCACAGTAGAATGCACCCAGCTGAAGAAAGTGGCAGAGGAGAACCTGCAGCCTCCTTCCCCACCAGTTTCTCTTCTTCTGTCAGCATGGCTCTGTTGAGCCGAGACTAGAACTTTAAAAGTCCTCCAAAAGATTGCTTCATTAATTTCTCCAAAGCTCCTACCAAATACTGAAGCAACTCTGTCTCTGGCATCTTGAGCAGTCATTGGAATGGAGCACATATTGCCTCAAAAATATCCTTCCCCAAGGTGAACCAAAAGGTTTCTAAACTTTCTGAATACACTATAGAAGGCTCAGGTATAATACTGAGATTTTTTTTTTCAAATAAGCTACTAAAATCATTAGCGTTTAAAATGATTTTATGAAAAGATGATGAGAAGAGACATACATGAAAGAATTTCTAAAGCATTGAGTGCAAGCCCCTAGCCTTCTTATCCACACTACCTTGTCTGTGTCAGTCTGCTAACTGGTCTTTCTTCTGGTGTTCTTAAAGAAAATTCAGTTTGGGGATACAGTAATCATTTCCTTCTTCTGATGACTGACTGTCTCTCTGTTTCAATGGCCATAAGAAAAATCCATCTTTCCTCACAGAATATGTGCCTCTGACAAGCAGGCTGTGAAAAGCTTTGGTGAAATAGCTTCCTAGTTTGTAAGGTAATGCAACTCACAGAGAAAGTAATAAAAGGCGAATTTTAAATTCTTTTTCCTGTTTTCTAGTGTACCCTCTCATCTCCTTCAGCTCTGTCAAACATCCTTGAACAACTGTAATACACACAGTTTTTACTATTCTTCAGCACCTATGTAAGATATAGAAGAAAAAATGTCGTTCTGGCAGTCATTCAAATGTGGAAAGGATGTGTTCACACAACCAATAAAGAAATATGTCAAATTTATTCCCAGTACAATTCGGAAGCCAGTATTTTACAGTCTTTAAGGCCAGTATACTGAATTAATCAATCTTTTATTTGATCTTTGAAATTACATATATGTTCAGAAGTGCTGAGTTGAGACTATCAGAAAGCTGATTCCCACTCTGGAAATAATAATAAAAAATTCTGGAAAATCTATGGATGTCTCGGTTTTTTCTTCTATGGAATTATGGTATGAAAGCAAGAAAAGGCTACTCTTGAAAAGATTTGGAAGTGAAGAATAGATTGTAATGTTTTGTTGTTAGTTTATAATGAAACAAGTGAATTCTGGATGCATGATTTTCGCTTCAACTGCAGTTCTATGGAGACTGGTTCATTTATGGGAAGAAAACAATTTTGGTTTTCAAATTCTCCATGAGGGATTTGGGGAGGAAGCTCAGCAGCAGAAAAAATATTAGAAGTTGGCACTCATAGCTTAAGCAGTTTAGCATACGTAACATTGCCCCTGCAAAGGTACAGGATGTGCTGCCAACTTCTATAGTGGTATTATATGAGATAACTGAGATTATTGATATCCTTCATAAAAGACTAAAATCCAGATTAAAATGTTTGTGTAAAAATGATAACTACACTTAAAAGGTTCTGGAAACGCCTTTTTAAAGTCTCAGAAAGCAAAGAATAAGTAAACCAGACAAGAAATTTAAGATTCCTTATAACAGGTATATGTGTATAGCTGTAAATATGTTGATTCTGCTAATAAGAGTGTATACGTGTTTCAATTCTGTTGTGGGACAGACATGTATTTTTTACAAATGCAAAGGAGAGAACTGGAATTTATATAACTCATGTCACTCGCTCACTACAGCTCTTAGGTTTAATCCTCTGTACAAGTAGAAATGCTTCTGCTACAACCATACAATTTATCTCAGAGGCAATATTTCACATTTGCAAAGTGTTTAAAACCCATTGATTCTTAAAGAACATCTCTTTAATTAACTACAGATTGTTTATCTTTATGCTGCAGAACTGAGGCAGAGAGGAAAAACAATTTGTCCAGGCTTCCATAGTTAATCAGTAATAGTTACTAAATTAAAAAACGTATATTGTTGTTCTTCTCTTACAATTCTAAAATAAATGTACTATGCCAGCAGCATAATCATCATCAATACCAAACAAAACAATGAAAATATACTGCTGATATACTAGAATTAGATCTGACAATGTCTTTACATGCTTCTTTCTTCACAGAACACAGTACACCAACCTTGATTAAATAATTGCTCCTGTTGGTATCATAATTTTCCAGTAAAGTAGAAAAAGTCTAGGGGGATATGTTCAAGCACAAAAACAAGTTTCCTTGTTTTACTGGTTGTAGTCAGGAAAGGCTAAAACTCTCAACTACCCTCATTCGACCACGTGTCCTAATCACTGAACTTCCTTTCTCCTTTGAACAGATTAAATTCATATTTTTCCATACACAAATACAGAGTTTCAACAGGAGATATAGAAAAATACTCTCGCATGCAATGTCCTACAGCTTCGTGATTAATAATTGCCAAATCATATATTAATTATATGAACATGAACAATTTTCTTGAAGGTCAGGTTCTACAGAAGAGGAAACAGAATTTCACATACCACAGAATACATTAGTTTCCCTAGACAAAGGTTTATCCTGCAGACTCTCATCAGGAATGCCCTTACTCATTTTGGAATGTGGTTGAATTCAAGTCAAACCATTTCCAAGATACATTTAACCACATGAGCCTTTTTAAAATGTCTGGAAATGGCCTCAAAGCATAACAAATGGGTGACTGACATCCCAGTGAGGATGATGCCAAAGTTACTGTGAGGGTCATTTCAACTGTCTAAATAAGATAGCTCCCCTTTCTTTTTTTTTTTTTTTTTCCTTTTTTTTTTTTTTTTTTTCCCCTTTTTTTTTTTTTTTCAGTGATTCTCCTTTGGGAAATTTTATTAAAAGGTGAAGTTGACAGATGGCCATGCCTCCCTTCTCCAGGTAATGAATGCTGGTTTATTGACCTTCTTATGACCAATGATTCAGGCTTGGCTGCTTTTAACACAGGAAACAAATGGGATGTAGTCTATTGAAATTCTACACTTCACAATTTCTGAACTTCTAAAAGTGTAATTTCATACAGGATGCCCTTCAGCAGCTTTTTTAAAAATTGTTGTCTGCAAATTGAATTTACTAATAATTTGCTTTTCTCACAACCCTTTAGGAAATCCCTGAAATGAGAAATAGATGATAAAGCAGAAAAAGAATGATCTTGAAGCACAGAAAATATCACTATATCACAGGTTCCTAGAGATATAAAAGAGGAAGTCAGAAAAAATGATCTTTTTTGTAGACCTCATATTTGTGAAAGGAGAGAACTCTTCTAGAATAAAGATGCAAAAAAAATCCCTAGTTCTTTTGCTTGATACGTAACAACTCTGATTATGGAAGCATAAAGAAAGAGACTCTAGATCCATCAAGCAAAAGCTCATTGCACAAAAGTAAAGGGATTTATTTTTCTGAAACTGCCTGTAAATAATCTACTAAAATTCATGAACATTAAATATAACCATAGAGGAGTAAAATATTCTCTAACAAGAAGTTTTGTTACAAGGCACACCCAATTCAGGAACAAATAATTTAAATATATATTAGAACAAAATACTTTCAAGTTAGCTTCATCTTTACAGGCAGACTTCTCTGAATTTTATTGATGTAGGTAATGTTTGACTTGATGTTTTGAGTTAGACTCCATTTGTCATCAAGGCCATTTGTGACACAATAATCTCAGCGACAAAGAAAAGGATCATATAGTTTGCTGGTTAAAACTATTTTGTTTTTGTGACGCTTCATGTATTATTTAAATTACTAGGTCCTACATTTTAAAACTCTTTTAAAAAAAAAAACCCAACAAAATTAGCATCTGCCTCAGACAAGTATCTGAAATCAAAGAATTGTCATTCTTTCTCTCTCCAAATGGTAAATTGGCAGTTGAAGTTCCAAAATAGTAAAAGCAAACAAAAGCAAATTTAAAATATTTCTCTAAATCCGTTGCAATTCTCAGTCTTTAATTTCCTATATTCAAAATTATAGCAGCCTTCTGGCACCCATAGGATGTATTTACACAGCAAAGATAGACTCCTGCCTACAAAAACTCAGCAGATACCTTATACTGTGATTGACAAACCTGATAAGTAAAAACTCCTGAAGGTACTCCACACAAACAGTTCTGGGGTGGTTTATGTAACGTAGAGCAGAGCATTCAGAAATAAAAAGGACCCAGTAGCACATATCTGCTCGAAGGACACTCCCACCCAGGTACAGCTACCAGGTATACTCAGAAGCTGGAAAAAGTTAACCATGCCTCAAAGGCACAGCTACAGAATTTCTTATACTAAATTAGAATTTCTAATAGAAAACCAAGGCAAGCAAAACCAGAACTAACACCAAGAGAATAAAAGGTTACAGCAATATTGTTAAATTAAAAAAGACCTAAATAAATCTAGATACTAGCACATGATCATTCACATTGTCAAAATCACAGTCCCAGTTTTGACCCAAGCCAAACAGTGGTCTCCAAAGTGTGACTCCACACATCTCAGGGGTTAATACAGGACAAGGAACATTCCTAGTAACTACCTTTAATGTGGTCACTCTGCTTTGGAGACAGAAAAAAGCTTAGTTAGCTTTATGGAAGAAGCCATGCCATACCAGCTGGTCTTAAAGCCAGAGAATAGCTTCAGAAACTGCTCTCTGGCATATTGAAATGAACTAATATAGAGGTAATTGGAACTTCGAGGAATTATACGAAAGAAAAGGAAAAGTGCTGGGATCTATTGTTTCCCTTTTATAAATCATCCTTAAATAAAGAACAAAGGTATTTAATTAAAGCTTTGATGATCTGAACTGTCAATCTTTAACATAGTTTTTAGCCTTGATGTTTGCTACTTCAGATTTTAAAAAGTCGACTGGCAAGCTTCCTTTCCTTTCAAAGTAAAATGGATGAAAGAAATCTGTAGTGAAATCATGCAAAAGACATGTATCTCTTTTGTAAACAAGAGTAACTCTGTCCTGGATTTCTATACCAAAACGGTTGCCTTAAGCTTCACTCAGAAATCAGCTAGAGCACAGAGAACAGGAATAACGTGATTTATATAAAACTTCTGCTTAATTAGCAAATTCACAGTAGCTTTCAACTCATGAATTTTCCTTCAGTACAGAATCTCAGTAGACCAGAACATGTTAAACAAGGTTTGCAAGGCTTGAGAAAAGGAATGTGATTTTATAGTTGCAAATATGTTTTGCAAATACCCTGAGCAGATCCTCCTTGATGTCTACATTCTCTACATGTCCACTGGGACAGGACCTTGACACTGCTCTGTGGGAGCTCTGCCTGCAAGACCTGACCCGTCGGCAAAACAGGAAATGACAGCAGCAAACACACTGCCCCTTTGGCAGGTAACGCTGATGCTTTTGATGACCAGGGACATGCCACAATACTTCTTGGTCAAGTGAGCAAACCCATACAGGCAACCGCAAAAAACCCAAAAAGACAGTCGGATAACTCTGCTGTTCTCTAAACCCCTGGACTATGACTGGCAGCTCAGCCTCCAGGAAAAACAGTCAGCTTACAGGTACAACTTGCTTAAAATCTAACCTGTTCTTCAACTTTCCTGATTTAAGAAGACCTTACTGCAAACAACTGTTAGAATTACAGTATACTGTGCTATTTTCCTTGTATACTAATACATCATACAGTTTAGTATGATAATTATGTGTGTTCCCAAAGTACAACCAGTTTGAAAGTAGAATTAACAGTGCTGCTAGTTCAGCAAAACAGTACATGGGGGGAAAAAAGCCTTAAAGTGTTTCCTTTGCTTCTAAATTTATGATCAATATACATTTTATGCTTTCATTTACCAAAGCGCTGTAAAAGTGAATTACCGTTGATATTAATCAAAAATTGCTTTCCCCAGTAATGACATACTATATCCTGCATGATAAAGAAAATGCATTCGTGACAGGAAAAAATCATCTAGAAACTAAAGCAAATTGTTTGTTTCATTAAAAAACTGTAATATCACACACACAAAACATTCTCAGCTACGAAATTAACTACCTAATTTAAAGTCTCAGTCAAGAAAGAGATTCATTTTGCTGTGTCTGTGAGAAAGAGAAATGAGTCTACATGAATCATTAAAACACAGTATGATATAGTACTGCTTGGTTCTAGTTGATATTCACCATAAATCAGTAGCTGTAATCTTGTTCATATACCTTCAGTGAATTTGAATCCAATGAATACGGTATTTCAATGTAGGATACAGAGGATATTTTATGCAAGTATTCTAAATGAAACAGATCTGTTTCCTTTGCATTCTGTCTAATCCCAGGAAAGACAGATAACTGCGATCAATAAGGTAAGATTAACTCTATTCAATACTACTGTCCAGAAGATTAATATGTGGAGATTACACCAGCAGTATGACAAAACCAACGTACCAGTTGCCAAGTTCTAAATAAGGACAACAGCGTGCTTTCTGGATTACTGCTTCCGGTGTTATTGTCTCTTGTGATTGACAAACTTACACAGATTCATTTTGTTTCTTTAATATACGAATTTACAAAGCATTTATTAATATATGTATCTGTGTGAATTGCTGAGTACCTTTTTAGTCACTCACAATTTTGCGCTCTATACCATTCAAAAAGTCTGTCCACTTCCCTACCCATTTTCTAAAGCTATTCATCAGAGTTTGCATATACACTATAAAAGCTATATTAATCTGCCGACTGTACAAAGCAGACAGCAAAATTATTTGCATCTTTTTCTGTGACTAAGCTAACTGGTAATCTTTTTCTTAACAAAAAGCTGTTTTGTCAACTCATGTGCTCCACCTTAAGAAAAGGTTGTTAATTTAAAGAATGTAAATAAAAATGTATCCTTAGTCTACAAGAAATTACTTCCTTTATTTTCAACTGTATTGGAAATAAGTGAGAAAAGTATATATAAAAAGGAAATAGATAAAATGGGAATTAGTCACTTTCTCACCAAAATTCTTATCTGGTTTACAAACTACTAAGACATTTTCACTTGAAAGTCTACTTCAGTTTGCATCAGTGCCTTTGATTTCTGGCATTTAAGTCTACCTATGTACCACAGATACAGAAAGAAGACGATTTTGCTCCTTTTTATCTACATTTTTACTTTCTCCAGAGAAAAAAAAAAAAAAAAAAAAAAGAACAGGTACAGGTTTTTGTATATTTTTGTCTAAATAATTATATATATACTGCTTGTCTTTTGAAATTTGATTGTTTTAGCGTTCTGTATTAATGCTTAATAGAACAATCTTTAGTCAATAAGTATTTGATTAAAATTGAGCAAAGAGTGTATAAACAATTTTAGGAAAACACTCTTAGATACTCAAAGGATATTGAAATACTTTATAAAAAGCTATTTTGCAGAACGCCCGTCCACAGGATGTGCTTCATATGATGTTCTATGCAATCTGTATAAAATTTAAGAAAATTTTACTCAAAACAAATGCATACAATCTCTTGAAATACTATTCTATATTTAATATCAAATACTTCCCAAATAAGTTTTAAAACTACTCTGCACAGAAATATTTATTTTCAAAAATTATCTGTATTTATATTACTTACTATTCTGAAAGCCTTTTACTGTGTGAGGCATTTCAGTAACAGGGTTTTATATCTTACTAATGAGTAGTGGTATAATTGCATATGTAATGCAATACATGAGGAAACCCCTTCTGCAGACTGTATCCACATGGAGACATTTTAGTTATATTAATAAGTCCTACTGAAGGGAGTTCATATAAATAGTGTTTAATATTATAAGAATAGAAAGACGTGGTTTAGAGGGAACATGGCAATTTTATTGAAGTATTAAATGACCATCCTGTCAAGTTAGAACTACAAAAATATACCTAACCTATCTGGTACTTACCTGGGGATCTACAGTCAATCTGTTAGCCAAGAAAATTAACAGAGAATTACTGATAGACTGATCTTCTACTCCTGCTTATGAAACTTTTAAAGTTTTCTATGTCCTCAATTTCAAAAATAATTTTAATATATTGCAGCTAACATACATCATATTTAAAATGCCATAATATTAGAATAGTTGTAGACAATGGAAAGTAGTTTGAATCGTAACAAAGCTGTTTCTTACTGTGCTCCAACAGATTAAATCTGCAGGCAAGCAGAATGAAGGATATGTTGTTTCAAATATTATTCCTTTTTTACTTTAATGATTGCAGTGTTATCAAGTTATGTTATTAAAACATTTTAAATATATCAGTTAGCAAAATTATTAATCTATCATGGCGTGACTTCTGGCACAGGGACCATGTTACTAACACTTAATGAAGTCTCAGTGCTCTAAAAAAAAGTAAGAATAACACAAGTATAACAAGACCTCAGTTTTGTGAAGCTTGGATTTTAATGCATGTAGTCTTATCACTTCTGCTTAAGTTTAAATAAAGCTTTAAATTATTTCTTTGAAGCAAGCGAAATATAAGCACAGATTTACGTGTTTTGCTGATTCAGCAGCTCTTCCAGCATGCATAGTTTTCCGTTAAAATCTTAATAATGATGTCTTCTTGCAAAGATAAAATAATTATGGTATTTACTGAATAAACAGTATGTAAAATACTAGTCATCTTGTCTTGTAACACACCTCTAGTAACAAGAACTACTGTACTGTGAAACTATCCTCCCCCTTCTGTATTCCTTTCAAGACTAACACCACAATTTTCTCAGTCACTGCACCACAGAAGTGGTTTTGCATTGAACGTCAAGGACCACTTCTTTTCTCCCAGCATAAGGGAGGATACGACAGTGTATCTGCTTGACTTTAAAGAGGGTGAGAGGAAGCAGACAATGCGAGCAGTTTTATAGGTACATCTTCATCTAGGTGCAGACTGTTGATGAGAAGATGTGAGGGGAATGTATGACCCTTTGCTTACTCAGATTGTGTTTCAACCTCTAGCATTGTCCATCCCCTCTTCCAGAAGCACCTAAAATTTCCCAGAAAACAGTTAAAGAAAATTAAGCATCTAATTGGAAATTCCTGTAAGTTTCAGGTCTAATATTTGTCTATGTAAACAATCAATTAAACAGTTATTAAAAAAAAATGGGACTAGGGAACAATGCATGTGTCTGCTGTGGTCAGCATAATCGCTATATTAAACAGTAAAATTATATTTGAATGATTTGACAGGACCTGTTTAAATTTTTCCCAGAGAAAAACATTTACTTATTGTTTCAGTAAAGCACCTGTTTTGAATACTGCATAAACACAATTGTAGTTACTAAAAAGCAAAATTAGATGAGCTCTTCTGGGCTATAGAAATCTACTTCATTTATGGAGTAACAACAGCTAGGCACCATTTTAGGTGGCCGCAGATACTCTGATAAAATATTTCAGAGACAGAAATCACATTTAAAATCTGTGGTTCAATCCACTTGTACGAAAGCTGTCAACAGAGTGACACAGGCATTTTCATGAAGATAACTGAAGTTTACAGTTTTCTTAAGAGGAGAACAATTTGACTATCAAATACAACTGAAGATACATGTTATATTTCTAATGTAAAAGCTGTCTAGTACTATGTTTGAACACAATTTTATTAAATACTTTGCATATTCAAGAGTAGCAGTAAGAAATACAGTAGATTTACATTCTCAACTACTTACCATTTCACTTAACATTACTTGGTATAATTTTTAGGTTGTTCAAGGTGGATGAGTGTTTCCCTTCAGTAAAAATCAAATCTACACTATAATCCGTTAAGTTTACAGTAGCAGAAAAGAGTAAATATATGCTTTAGCAACAAATTTTATTATATCTTCTATTTGTTTGAAAATGAAAATAAAACAGATTAAAAGATTATTGAGGTAGCTGAACATCAAGATATTTTTCAGGGTTGATTTTTTTTCTGAAGGTAGCTGCAATTTCATCTGCTAAATTTACTTTAAACTTGCTGGAGGTTTAAGGCATAATAGTAAAATGCGGGGCCATACATCACAAAGCTTATTTAGTATTCAAGTTCCAAACTCTCAAAAATATTTCAAAAAAGAGATAATGAAGTGAGAATTGTTATTTATTTCACTTCATGTGTTTTTTGTTACCTTATTTTTGAGCAAATAAACATTTTTTTTCACCATATATAAGAAATGGTGGGTTTATGTTTTAAAAAATTAAGACTAGAAATATTTGATTCGTAGAGTGAAGACTAAGAAAAACACTAAGTATCACTCAATCCAGCCATAAGATTTGGAGCACTGTGTATATATAACAGGATTCAAAACATATTCTAATCACAGGAAAAATAATCACCCACTGGTAGTCAGCTCTTACCATCAGAAAGAATGCTTTTGCAAGAATAGGTTGTACTGAGCCAATTATATCACACAGCGTACTTGGCTCAGTTTCATATAGATTTTCACATTAAAATAAGCACTAGTTGCAGTGATATATACAGTCATTTGGTACTTCTTCATGGTATGTGCCACGGGTTATCGAGCATCGCATAGGCCTTTCAATTTGCTCAAGGGGCTGATTTATAGCAAATGACCATAACAGTAAGAAAGAGAAGTCAGTAATACTTTTATCTCAAAGTGAAACATGAAAGGTCATGAAATATATATTGTCACAAATGCAAACCAAGAGAATCTCACTGAACTTGATTCCCAAAATACAAGATGTCCTATACTGCTTGCTAAATTGATGACTAGGAAAAGACAGAATCTATTTAAAATTCATGTCCTGCACAGTCAATCAAGTCATAAGCAATATCTTCTTTTTTTAAGCAGAAAAAGGAATTTTAAGGGTGTCACTGAAGTATGAATTTCATTTTTCCTTGTCTTAGATATCCCAACAGGCTCCAGAATTGAACTATGCAGTACAAAACATATGCATATATATGAACATTCATCTGTCTTATGTATTACAAATCTGATTCTCTGAGAGACTGAATAAATGGATTCTTTTTCAGCATCTCATTTTCCTTTCTAGTTTGGCTTGTATTACATAGTGAATGTTCACTCATTTGTATTACAGCTCATATTTATTAGGCAGTATTATTAATACTTTTTAAAAAATAGAAGTATGTCAAGGAGTCTCAAGTGTTTTGGAAAAAAACTTTTTGAAAGGATCACATGTATCTCTCTCTAACATTAAAAAAGGAATGCATCCCTGTTGAATGAAAGAGTTTTAACAAAATAAAAGTAGGGTGGTGCCTGGCAGTGAGAATTACAAACAATAAAGAAACCTGAACTATAGGTATTCTGTTCCCTTTTCTCAGGTTTCTTTAATCAGATATATGTGATTTCCATCAGTTAACAAGTGTCTCTGTTGAAGAGGTCACTTTTCAGTACACTTGGAACTAGATGCATTTCACCAATCTTTCAAAGGAGTAAAGTTATCATTCTAGCTGTGAACCACATCACATGGCTCTTAAAGTCTCATCACTGTGTTTGTTTTTTCATTTCTCCATATGTTTCTGAAGGCAAAAAGGCATGTCACTTCTCAAGTTCATTCTAAAGGCACTGTCATTTGAAGCACAATCCTTGAGCAGGCAGGAAGATAACCTGCCCCTTGTATAAAATTCACACACTTCTTGTACTACTTCCTTCCCATCTTACAGAAGTGCTTATATACCTGTGAATGCATATGCATGTTCATACAAATACATAAGTGTCTACTGCATGCACACTTACAGTTAATGGCAAATATAAAGATATCCAATTCCAAATATGTTATTCAGGCAGATTTGTTTATAAGTTACATTTCATTCTGTGATTACAAGGAGAATGTAGTTACTGTAATTGGAAACAGAAGAAAGATAGAGAGTATAGTGAAGAGTTTGTTAAAGAAGAATTTTTTAAAAACTTTGATAAACACATTTAAATCGTATTTTTTAGAAGATTATATTGATGAAACTAATATTTTAAGTAGCAAATTAATTCTGAGTATAGCTAAAAGACTGTAACTTCACAGAAATTAGAATAAAATCTGGTTTGAATGCAGGACAATCAGCCCACCATAGATTTGGCTGCCCATTCCTTTGTTGCCACCAAAGTGCTGCTTAAATGTCGTACTTTAATCCAATAATGATTTAAATAAAATATGACATTTGAAAAGCAAGTCAGTAGGTACTTAAAGGGAGACCCTCTAGAAATATGTGTTTAATTAAAGTGGGATAAATACTTAAATACACTGCCTTAATATAAATTTATTGGAAAATTCACCAGTTAAGTACTATTGCAGTATCTACCTATTAGTTTATTTTGCACTCCTTATGAAAAAGACAGTGGAAATAGGATAAGCTTATGAAAGAAATAACCAGCAACCTACAATTCTTCTTAAATCATGTTTGAGAGCTATTTTTCTGTAACTACTTTATAAGTCTCTCCTTATGTGGTAGTTTAACCCCAGCTGGCAACTAGGATCATGCAGCTGCTCACTCACTCCCCCCCCTAGTAAGGATGAGGGAGAGAAAAAAAGTAAGAAAAATTGTGGGTTGTGATAAAGACAATTTAATAGGTAAAGGAAAAGCTGCAAACACCAGGAAAGGTAAACAAATAATTCATTCACTACCTCCATTCCACAGGAAGGTGTTCAGTCACCTCCAGAAAAGTAGGGCTGCATCACATGTAATGGTACTTGGGAAGATAAATACCATCTAAACATCCTACCTTTCCTTCTTCCTCCAGCTTTATATGCAGAGCATGACGTCACATGGTATGGAATATCGTTTGGTCAGTTGGGATCAACTATCTCAGCTGTATTCCAGCCTACTTGCTAGGGGCCAGTTTGAGGATCAGAAAAGGCTTTGTCTGTGCAAACACTGCTCAGCAGTAAGTGAGACATCCCTGTGCTATTAACAGTTTTTATCACAAACCCAATATATAGCCCCATATCAAATACTATAAAGAAAATTTGCTCCACCCCAGCCAAAGCTAGCACACTATACATATGGAATGTTTGTTTATGTAATGGGGGTCAAGAGGATGGGAGTGTTGCTGTAGCACACTCCCTCCTCCTCTTTGAAGGAGGACTCTTCACAGACACAAGAAAACTGTTTCAACACCATTATAGGCTTTTGTGGAAATTTAGTCCAGACTAACTCTACCCTAGTTTGGTGGACCAATACTTATGAACAGTTGAACAGCAGTTTAATCTGGTTAGCACCTGAAAATAGTTTGCACGCTTTAAGACTGCTCCGAAAGACTGCTCTGTATATGTGGGCAATAGGGAGAATCACCTCAGAAGTATGCTCTTGGTCCAAACTAAAATGCTCATATGCGTATTAAGTACCTTTTCCAAAGCAAAAGTGTTATTTAATCTTAATAGAACATAGAAGACAAAAAGTAGATGAACAATGTATTTTTAAAATACCTGGTTTCTTTTACTAGCATGGGCCTCCCAAGCCCAACAATACTGTCTGGTGGACCTCATTGAAAAGAGGTATGAGATTTTCAATACATTTCAGATTGGTATGTTTTACCTTTGCAGATTATTTAACAGAGGTTAACAGAAGTCTTTCTACTGTCTGCACTCTACACAGTTATTCACAAATTCTCTTGAAACTACTTGCTTCTTGTTCAACTGCAATTAGTCACATAATGAAATTAATTTAATAATTCTGTTGTACTTTTCAAAGTATATAAGCTCCCTTACAAGTGTGTTTTAGATCCTTCAGTTATGGGGAGAATATCCACAAGTCATCCCCCCCCTCTTTTTTTTTAAAGTATTTCAGATCTTTTAAATTCAAATAATGGAAGCATAAACCCAGTTAAAATATATTCTAATTCATCATACCATTTTCAAGGAACCTGCATATGTTTTCACCTTCTGTTGGAACAAAAAAGAATGATAAATTTATGAGTAGAACATTGTCTGTTCTTCATGCATACAATACTATTTTTCACGTACTTGCCTTTTATATGGCTGGGTAGAAACAGAATTACTTAATTAGAAGAAAAAAGAAAATCCTCATGAAGAACTAAAAAGACTGGTATTCCTTGTTGTTCATCTTTGAAAAGATACATGATAATTTTGTATTTAAAAATGAAAGTGAAAAGGGCAGAATATGCCCATTACAGTTTCATGCAGTAATTTTCCTACACTGGGAATTATTCCAGGATGAGATGTCATAGTGATTCTATGTAAATCAAGTGATTTACACTGTGGCACACTGAACTACTTGGGCACAGAGATGCTAAGTAGGACCCATATGGTATACAGGACATGTACTGATTCTCTCATATAAATTAATTCCATCTCATTGAAAGAGTGGATGAAGTCTGCAATTTGACTGCTTAAAACAAAACACCAAGACGTTTCCTCACTGTCTCACGCAGCTTACTAGAGAGTATCCTGACAACTAGGACTACCCCAGTTCTTTCTGCCAAATGTTATGCTCTGGGTTGTAGAAACACTCTCTTTAGGCTTTTTGAAGTAATAGGTCATATCTATGTGGCACTTCACCTTGAATATTCTATAGCATAGCAGCTATCCCATACTGTTTAACATCCCCCAAAACACTAACCCCTATAAAACTGTTTAGTTCATGTCTTGCTTTATTTGCCTTGCATTAGGACCATATCTTTTTGGAAGTCTTGAAGTTCACTTCGCTAACATAGATGGATTAATAAAAAACCCCCAAACTTTAAAGCTATGTATGGTCAAAAAAAAATAAAAAATGGAGTCTTAACTTCAAAACCATAAATTGTTAAAATAGTGAAATATTAGAAAGGAACCTTGAGATAGCGCAGTGTTAGCTTCTTGCAGTAAATAAACACACTAAAAGCATTCTCTCTGTCATTAATTTAGTATGCAGCACCTCTTTATGTTGATACTCAACATATCTTGAAATATTAATGGACATTATTTAGAAAGTAACACCATTAATAAATCAGCATTGTATCTTAATTTATGTCTTTACCATCCAGCACAGTGCTAACACAAAAATAACAGACAGAAATAACATGACATATTTTGAGAGAAATGTCTCAAAATAGGCCTGTTGGTATTTTGAGCCAAAGATGCCAGAAATGAAAGTAAATAGCTGATAATGAAAAGTAGCAATGAATGAGGAGAAAGAGTTCAGAACACAGGAAGAAGGAAATTATATCTCTTTTTCCTTCCCTCCTGCAGAATATTCCTGTTTTAAATTATCTGGAACATTTTGTTTTCTGTTGCTTAATAAATCTGCCCTGAGGAAATCAATATAGACTTCAATATGACCTGTGCATTTTATTTGGACTTCTCTGAGAAGTAAATATGTTTAATGGAGGAATAATACTTTTAAGAAAAATCAGATGAAATACACTGAAAAATACCAACATTTACATTAGATGATCTAGGTAATGAAGTGACAACAGCACACAGAACTTAAAAAGTCTAAATTCAGTCCGAAGTAAGAATCATTATCTGATTTATTTCAGTATCTATTTACATCCATGTCCTACAATTTTCCTGACTTTACTGGAAGTGCTAAATATGATGGGGATTTTTCATCTGTCCATCATAAAGTGGGACCAAGACTGCATTCTTCAGAGATCACTGAAGAGTCAAGAGACATGAAGAATTATAAGAATTTCTGACCTTGACTAGATTAATTACAGAAACTCCCTTTGGCTTCTTTTAAAAGGGTCTCTTTTACTGAGAAATAAAAGTTGAGGTGAAAGGTTTTTATCACATTTTCAGTGCCTGGATCCATACATCCCTTCTATTACTTATTTTCTACTTTTTTCTCAGTGAATTTAGTGTTCATTAAAGCACAAGACTAACAGCACTGACTGAGCTCAACAGAGTATCCAGGCTGTGCCAGTTTCTTACTCCAACTCTACTGAGTTACCTTTTTCTCTTGACCTACAAACTACCTTGTTATTCTAGTCCTTGGCCTTTCTTGTACAGAGACTGCCAATCTTATCACATTTGCAGTGGTTTATATAAGCTGCTAAAAAAATCAAGACAAAGGTGAGACTACCCAACTAATTTTTTTCTGCTAGGTCTCTTGTGGAGTAGGAGAATTTTTTTTAATTGGTTCCATATACTTGGGAAATGATAACAAGTTCCTGTGAATTTTTATTCAAATAGATATCTTCCATACGGCATTCTTCCGCCTTCCCACCCCCTCAAATAAACATAATTAAAAAAAAAAAAACCATTACATTCTTAAAAGTATCTTAGAAAGGAAATCTGAGCTTTTTATGATATTTTCTTCTTTTTCCAGGGCTTTCTAGACACCTCAATCATTCAATAGCAATTACAACAACTATGCTTAATTCTCTAAGCTTTCAATCAGTAGCATGCTGATAGCATGTTTGTGCATATTTGCATAATATGCTTATTTACATAATATTCACACTGCACAAAATGCTCCTTATCAACAGGAATGGATTTATCAAAGATAAGGGAAGGGCAGAAGACATAGAACAGAAATCTAAAGTTAAAACGTGCTATGAATCTCACTGTCCATCCAACTGAGTACTGAGTGATAGGTTTGTATTCTTAAAGCCACCCTACCCAAAAACTCACATGTCAAGGGCTGCTTCTATCTCTCATTGTACAGCAACCAGTGTTTCCAGCCCAGAGCACAGTTTAGGCTTATCTTGATCTCTTCTACCCACTTAGCCAGATTTAGGAAGCTATGAGCCTCTCTTTGTTCGCAAACCAACCAAGAAAGTGTGTGTCTAAGGTGTAAGAAAGGTTAACCGGGTCTCTTGGTACTTGATAAAATCTAGTTGGCTCTCCCACTCATATCAAGATCACATCTAGCAATACACACTTACAGGCACAACACCTCCTTGGAAAACAGCTGAGCTGTAGGGTTCCCAGGGATTTTCAGCCAACCCTACATCTCAGAATTCAGATGACAAGAATGAAAACAAATGAAAGAAGCTCTTTGGATCATGCTTGTCAGGTTAGGTCAAAAAAAAACCCCAAAAAATCGCATCTAATGCTATCCTACAAAAGCAATGTCTCTAAACCAACACCATTCAGAAAATTAACCATAACTATGAAGTACAGGCTGAATAAAAAGACAATGGGGTGGACTGAAAAGTGGCTCAACAGTTGCACTCAAGAGTCATGTGATCAGCTGTGCAAACTCTAATTTGAGGCCAGTGATTAGTGGTGTACCTATGGGGTCAATAGTGGGTCCAGTCCCGATTACCTTCATTAAGGACCTGGATAATGGGGCAGAGCCTACCCATATCAAGTTTACAGATGTGTGGGAGGAGTATATGCCAGAGAGACCTTCTGCCATCCAGGGGGACCTCAACAGGATGGAGAAAGTGGGCTGATAGGAGCTTCGTGAAGCTCAATAAGAAATGCAAAGACCTTCACCTGCAGAGGATCAACCCTATGCATCGGTACACGCCAGTGACTGCTCAGCTGGAAAGCTGCATGCAGAAAAGAACATGAATGGTAGGCTGTGCTACATCAGGAGGAATGTTGCCAGCAGGCTGAGGAAGGTGGTGGTTCTTTATTCAGCACTGGGGAGGCTACAGCTGGAGTGCTGGGTCTAGTTCTGTGCTCTCCCATACAAGAGAGACACATGCATGCTGGAAAATAATGAGAGGGCTTCCGTAGAAAAGAAGGCTCATGGGTATATTTTCAACATATATAAGTATCTAAGGGGAGGGTGCAGAGAGGACAGAGACAGACTCTTTTCAGTGGTGCCCAGTAACAGGACCAAAGGCAATGGGCACAAACTGAAGCACAGGAGGTGCCATCTGAACATCAGGAAACAATGTGGAAGTGTCAAAGCACTGGCACAGACCACCCAGAGATCTTGTTGAGTCTCCATCCTTGGATATAACTCAAATTCTCTCTAGACGCAGTCCTGGGCAACTGGCTCTGGGTGACCCTGGTTGAGCAGGGGGAATGGACCAGATCTCTTTCAACCTCAAACACTCTGTGAACTAGTGCACACCAAAGGTACAGTGTACCAAATAACTGTTATTTTCTAAATCAATGTAGTTTGTGAGTGTAATGGTGAAAAAAAAGAAAAGGAAAAGAAAAACAGGAAGTCTAACTGTCGTATTTTTTCCTGTTTTCAATTCCATTTCTCAATAATGCTCATAGCTTGCAAAGGCACAGCAATGATTCCAGTTCCACTACTTATCAGATGAATTTATGATGTGTTTCTGCTAGAAGTAGATCCTAAACTGTAGAATTACCTGGCAGTATCTGCTTTCTCCTGTAGATCTGCAGCTTGAAGAGCCAAAGACACTCGTTTTGTGCGAAAAAGAGCTTTATAAGGCTTGGTGAGAACTGCGCTGATTTTCTTCATTTCTGGAACAGAAAACTTTCTGAAATCTAAACTTTGAACCTGTGTAAAGAGGTTTCAAATTTTTATCAAGCAGGAAGATTTTAGAATTTTCAGCAATTCCTTCCCTGTCAACTACAAACCAGCTAACAGCCTAAAAAAAATGGTTTCAGTACGACAGCAGTAGATCGTTATTAGTGACTCCATAGTGCAGGAAGGAGGCAGTGGGAAGAGCACTTGTGTAGGCCTCATACCTCCTTTATAATTCACCCTGAAGCATTTCTTTTTTTTTCTCTCCAATCAGGCTCAAAGGAAAAAGAAGCAACAGGGAAGCGACAAAGAATTTAAAAAAAAAAAAACAAAAACAAAAGCCAAAACAAAACAAAACAAAAACCCCAGCACTCTGTGGTATTATACAGTGAATGTATTAAGAATTAATGATGATTAACTGTAGGAGAGATATTTCACTGAAAGGACACACGCGAAGGGTATGTGACCAATAGCAGATATCTAGGAAAAGTATAAAGCCAGAGGAAAGCAGTAACACTTCTCAGTACGTAACACTTCCTCAACCCCTGTAACTTGTAGTTCAGAAGCTCCCTGAACCAAAGATCCTAGCTAATTTCTCTTCCATTAATTTTAACTATCTTCCTATGAGCTTATGTAAATTTTTAGCATCCATTAACTTAGCTTAACTATGCACTGTAAGCAGAACAATTTTATTTTTTTTTTTTATGAACCTTTCTCCCATTTATAAATCTGGTCTGATGTTCCCTAAGTATTTCTAAGAAAACAGATTGTTTTACTAGATTGAACATTCCCTATATATCTTTTTCTTACTAGTTGCAATTTATGGGTAGCCCTCTGATATTCTCTGTTTTGTTGACTTATGTTTCTAAACTGAAATGTCCCAGTCTACCTAACTGGATTTTTTTGTCTTAGAAGCCAGCCCCACACTTTTGATAGACCGCTTTTCCTACAATTTCAGTAGTACCCATTTTTGAGATGAATATGTAGACTCTATGTGCGACCAAATGAATGAGAAAAGCTCCAAAATACCTGGAAGTCAGGCAACATTAGTTTCCAGATTTGCTCAGCAATTACTTGCAAAACTATCAGAAATTTGTAATTTAAATAATGCTGGAAGAATTAAAAACATATACTCCAAATGGCAGACAGAGTCATTTCTTCACGTAGATTTGTAAATAGTACCATCTGTGAAAGACCCAAGTTGGGCCCCATGTCTGCAAAATAATGATAATAATGCACTAATTCATAATGATCCTTTGAATCATGTGGAAATAAGTGGTTTCAGTAAAGAGTCCTTAAACAAAGAAGATACTCAAGACAACCATTAGAAACTAAGGATTATTATTACTCCCTTTTCACTGGTTTGTCAATCAGCTTCAGAAGGTCAGAAAAAAAAACCAACTAAAACTGCCATTAATGAAAGTAAGTCAACAAAATGGTACACTGGCATCTGGTATTTGAGTTAGAGATCCATGCTCTTGAGTTAAGTGGTACTAGTCTGCCAGTATTTGACTTCCTTTACACTTCTGCCGTGCTCTGGTCCCCTGCTGGTTTATTATTCATTAGCTCAGAATTGTAATGATTTATACTAACAGTTTTGAGGTTTGGCCATCACCATCTTTGTGAATGCATGGTCATGTCACGTATCTATCACATTTCTATCACACAGTATAGAAAGATTTGTAACAATGGACAGTTCTTCTATGAAAAGGGCTACGATTAGAAAGCAAACAAATATATTCCTGGTCAAAAATGACAGGTGCTGGCACAGCTATTTAAGAAATACTTTCATGATTGGAGGATGCAAGTAAAGCTACTTCAGCCATTACTAATGATTGAAACATTTCAAGAAATTGTTAGGTACAGATTAAAATGTGTTTGAAGGTAACCAAATTTGGCTCATGTGCTTTAGTTATACATAAATCATATAAAAGTTCTGTGAATAACGGAAAATTAAGAATTTAAGTCTCCTTAGATGTGTTTAAAATATCATGAGAATTTAATAAGAGAAGCAAGATAACACAATGAGCTCAATGTCTCTCCTGTCTTCCCCATTGACTTGCCTCCAAACAAAATCAAATAACATCTGCCAAATGCCAGCCTGTTCAGCTTGCTAATGAGTTTAAAAATTCAGAGTATGACCGTTGCTCAGCAACTGATAAAGAATACCAGTCATGTGGTGCTATAGTTAATATACCAGAGACCTCTACCCCTCATTTTCTAAAATCCTATGAAAAACAGATTATTTGAAACATTATTTTTCCAAGGGAATTTACTTGCTACTCTCTCAGTACTGTGCTGTAATTTGTTCTAATGCTCATGAACACCAGTATTCACGTGACTGAAAGGGTGCTTAAGTTTTTCAATCACATATCTTTTAGTTCATGCATTACATAGTGGTGGAATTCTATTCATTTCAGTTGTTTGCTGACCATTTCAATAGATAACCAGAGCCAAAAGCTAAAAGTACTTTAAGCCTCAAGAACATGCCAGTGAATTTGGCTGACAGGCTGTTAAGCTAAAACTAAATTGAAAACTATAATCAGAAGTGGAAGAGGGGGATCAGAGGACTTAGAAACCGTGGGTTTTGCAGTACAGATGTAATCAATCTCAGAAACAAAAAGACAGGAGGGTAACAGTCACCCTGTCAAGACTGTTTCCTCGTCTCAGATGGTCTGCTGGAAAATCTGAAATTGACCATTAATCAATCCATCAATCAATCAGACAGTAATCATCAGTGACAGGAGGTTATAATAGGAAAAAATTTACACAAAGAGACACAATAGCATGTTATTCCACCTGACACATGAAAGAAAGACTGCAGTTATGGAAATGCTCTGTGCCAGATGGGAGTAACGTGCCAAAGTTGCATAATTAACTATATTGCTCTTTCTCCAATAGCATTTATGCAGGAGTTAAACTACATTGCTATTGCTAACATCATTAAGTGTCAATATTTCTACCTTAAGGAACTCAGAAACAATATTAATGCAAATGTAGAACAAGGCTAGGAAATCCAGGGTGGTACTTAATTTCAGAAAAAGACAATGTTTTAAAAATAGAAAGCTCAAAAAAAAAAAAAAGCTGAAAGGGCCAACCTGGAGAATTAAATCTTTCCTGACAGCATGGAGTTTTCATAAAGAAACCACATTGGAAACATAGTGCCAATGCACTCCACCTCTTTAGAATAGACTGAGAAGGCACAAAAGGACTAGAAAGCCTGGCTAACTAGCAGTGTAAAGGAGGTTATTAGAAGCAGGAAGGCATTTCAAAAAAGCTGAAACTGAGTTTAAATGAAGAAAGTAACTCTGGCAGATAAGTTAGACCAAAAACTAAATTTGAGAAATAGCTAGTAAAAGAGATTCAGAGGTAATAATAAATCTGTTTGTTTTTGGTTTTTTTTTTTTTTCTGAAACAAATCAAGACCAGAAAGCCTGGCAGAGAGCCTGCAGGTCCTCTTAATGATTAGGGTATAAAAGGAACACTTAGAAAGGACACGCAATTGCACAGGAGCTAAATGACAACTTGGCATCAACGTTTGCTTTGACAAAACTGGGGAGATTCCCATCACAATACCTTTTTTCTTTTTTTGCATGGGAATTCATCAGAGGATCCATCTAAAACTAAAGTGGCTGTAGAAGAGATTACAGGACAAACTGACAAAATTAGCAGCAGAACATCACCAGGATTAAATGGTATATATAATGGATTTAACCGTTACCCCTTGAGTTCTAAGAGACCCTAAGGATGAAATAGCTGAGTAACTGTGCGGCAAATGTCAGGCCATTTTCCTTAAAATAAGTGTTCTGGGGAAGACTGAGGGAATTGCATGCCTATAAGCCTGACACTGGAACCAGACGACAGAGCAGAAAGTATACTAAATAATAGGTTTAATGGTCATTTTCATAAATTTTAAGACAAGTCAAGAAGGGCTTTATAATGGAAAATCTGACTTTAGAGAAGTACTGTTTGTGGTGGGGTATGGGTTTAAGAGGACAGCAAAATCAATGCACAACTATTTTTTCTGTATTGGCGGTAGTTCCCCTACAGCTAAAAGGATCACAACTTTTTGAGGAAAATGGAGTTTGAAACAGAAGTTATTTAGAAATATAAAGGATGGTTCCCCAAGCCTCCAGCAAGATTCAGTAGTTCCTTTCCACTGTACAGCTGTAAGAAATCAAAGTTTAATACTGTGATTTACTGTATACAGTAATTCTGTTTTGAGTAGTTTTATCAGTTTTTACAGTTTCTCTAAGCACTCTGCAGCTGAAATCCTGTAACTGTGGCACCAGGTTTTGCAGGTGAAATTAACGCATATGCAGATTGCAAATGTGACATACTGCACAAAGATTTTATTAAAATCATCTATAATTTTACTCTTGATTGTCATTAAACAATTCTCAAACTTGAGTGATGCAAATAAAATCTAAAATCCAGGGCAGCATCATATTTCACCTCTCAAATTCATACATAATTTACCCATACTTTTCAGGTAACAGCGTTTGACATATACATACAAATGTCTTCTAAATATAAAGCTGAATATATTAAAAGTCCAGAGGATCTCCTGCTAACAAACCCAACACTTTCAATGAGATAAAGAAACCTTAAGACTACTGCAAAGGATGTCTTACAATCCTGTAAATTCAGTGGCCATCATAAATGATCCTTAATTCTTTCTTTCTGCTTTGTGCTGGTATTGCATTTTGTCCCCTGACCAACATTATGTTCAGAGACACCATATAGCACCTATTCTATAGCTCAGTGGCATCGTCCCTATCACCCTCCAGTACACTTAAGGCAGAAGCTGCTACTATGTCCTTAAAATACAAACATTAGTGACAGAAGAAGAAAGAAAAAGACTGCATTAATAAGTTCAACCAAGTCAAGTGCAGAGTCCTACACCTGGGATGTGACAATCCTAGACACAAATAAAGGTTGGGCAGAGAATGGTTGGAGAGCAGCCCTGAGGAGAAAGACTTGGGAAGTGCTCGTGGATGAGAAGCTCAACATGAGCCGGCAGTGCGCGCTGGCAGCCCAGAAAGCCAACCGTATCCTGGGTTGCATCAAAAGAAGTGTGAGCAGCAGGTCACGG
>VXBW01005984.1:572854-610768 GCA_013400375.1 Thinocorus orbignyianus
TCTCCAATCACCTCCTTATTTTCCATGTGCCTTAGCAGAGATTCCAGGAGGATCTGCTCCATGATCTTGCCAGGCACAGAGGTGAGACTGACTGGCCTATAGTTTCCTGGCTCCTCTTTTTTCCCTTTTTTGAATATTGGGGTTATGTTCCCCTTTGTCCAATCCGCGGGAATTTCACCAGACTGCCACGATTTCTCAAATATGATGGAAAGTGGCTTCGCAACTTGGTCCGCCAGCTCCTTCAGGACCCGTGGATGAATTTCATCATGTCCCATGGACTTATGCACTTTCAGGTTGTTCAGGTGGTCTCGAACCTGATCTTCTCCTACTATGGGCAGTTCTCCATTCTCAGAGCCCCTGGTTTTACCTACTATGACTTGGGCAGTGCAGTTAGAGCCCTTGCCAGTGACCATATAAAGAACTTAGTCCACTAATTTAAACTTGACAGACATAACCTTCTGGTGGTTAAAATATTTTTCTATGTATTATTTTCTCTGATGCATCAGTGTGAGAATTTTAAACACATACAGTCAATATCCAGACTTATTGTCACACTTCAGCAGACTATGAGAATACAAGCAAGCCTCAAGATAAGTGGAACTCAACAGAAATGCAGTTTCCATAACCTTGTTATAGTTCATAGAATCTCAAGACGGTTGAGGTTGGAAGGGACCTCTGGAGGTTTTGGTCCAGTGATCCAACTCAAGTGGAACCACCCAGACCTAGTTGATCAGGACCGTGTCATTGAGTATTTCTGATCATGTACCTGCACAACTTCTTTGGGCACTATACCACCACCAGTTAGCCATATGCAATCACCAGTTGGCCATGGGGTACCAGAATAGAATCAATAAAAAGCAGACCTTTGATACACTACTGCAAATTATAAATGGATCAACAATTTTCCATACTAAAATATCTTTCTTCCCTAAAAATACGTCTTCCACAAGCACATCTTCAAATTACTTAACAGGTTTAAGCGAACTAAAAGTCATTAGCCTATATAATTGGAGCTTGTTCCTGACAACCTGTAATTCCTGTAATTAAAAAGGAAATTATTTTTGACCTGAGTTTTTTTTTCCTAGTGATTTTCAGATTTCCTATACATAAAAACCAAAAACCCTAGTTGTGATGATTGGTAAAGTATTTAATACCAAATTTGACAATAAATCACAGTGTATATTTCACATTTATCATCTAATCAGGTCATTTCTTTTGCCGAAATAGATACAAACTATCCACATGAGATTACATTTAAAAGAAAAAAACTTCATCAGAGCTCAGAAAATCCCAGTGGTGGCTGCCCACTGAATTTCATACACACTGTCTCATTCCTTTAGTTCATGGTTGGTTGTTTTTTTTTCATTCGAATTTCATTTCGTTTTAGAAAGTCTTAATATAAATCGATCTATCAATCAAGAGTACTTGAAACTGGACATATATTCACTAGAAAGGTTAATGGGGCTACCAACATACCTGAACTGAGATTAGGGGACATGATGAAACCTCATGTGATGAAAACCACATTCCACACCTCTATTAGGCATTAGAAATTGCTTTCCAGCTCAAATGCAACATAGAAAATATGATCCAATCCAAACTGAATAAATTACACATTAGTGCAATCATTGGAGCTAACTCCAGCTCCCTCTTAGAGGGATAAGGAGAGAGAGAAGAAGAGTGAAAGGTGTAAATAAAAACTTAATTGACATATAGTGAAGACATGGGTGAAGAATATAGACAGATAGCACAGAGAGAGGAAGTCTTAGTCCTGGTGTTAGTACTATGGGAAGTTGTCTTGGTCTCTGAAGATCTCTTCTCTTTTGGTAGCCCACTTCTGTTCAGTGTCTTCTCTTGCCTTACAATAATTTCTGATTAAATTTGGCAATTCCAAATTAAGAAATGCATGTATGTGAAATTAATACGCTGTTCGCTGTTGTAACACTGTTTCCTCTGCCTCCATATTGAGAAGACACAGACCAGCTATGTCTGTTTGACTTTTTACAGTCTAAGTATGTTAAAAAGGAAGGTATTCCTGATTCATCTTTCACTACTCCTTTAAAATATTTTTAAAATGCTATCTTAGTGAACAAAAGGGTCCAATAGTCTCATGTTTATCAAGCATACATTAAAAAATTTCTCCCCTTTCCCTCTATTATGCCTCTTTTTTTTTTATTATTTCATAGCAAGTTTTGAAATTGTTGAAATGGTTAGATCTATAGTCTGACCTATGTCATAGCTGCTCTACGAAGGCCAACTTGTGATAACTGAAATGCTGCTACAATTTTCCTCTGCAAGAACTGAGAAAATCTGCATTTAATCCAACAGCAAGATATTTGAATGCATGCAGAACAACAATAGTTGTTGATGTAATAATTTCTAAATCCACTGGGACCAAGTGGGTTTGATATTAATATTCTTTTGATTATAATAATTGCTTTAATGGCAAAATAATATGTATTTTCATACCTATTTTGATCACATCTCATGTGGCTCGTTTTCATTTTGGTCATATATGGATGAATTTGGGAAGTCTCTGGTATTTCAAAACATGAGACAGATATTAGTTCTACCAAACAGGATTAGGAAATTAGGATTGTTTATTCATACCCATTAAACAGTGTTTCCATTAGCACACTGCATGTAGTAAACAAACATCAAATGGTTTTAGTTTCCAAATACCTTAGGCTTGTTTTTATAAAGAATATATATGATAAGCTCCACTGTGTTTAAACTACCTTGGTATTGAAATTTAGGTGGCACGCTTTTCAGGGCCAAATTATTCAGTTGGCTCCCAAGAACATCCTGTAGCCAATTATAAATACCTCTTTTAAAGAGCTGGGGTACCTATGTTCTGCAGAGAACTCTCCCATAGCCGTAATTTATACAAAAAGTATGTGTGTATGTCCCATGGAAAAGTCTAAATACCCAGATGTGTTCGGACTATCACCCAATCTGCTGTTATCCTGGTGGATTTAATCCCAGCCACTTCCCAGTCTAGATGCCTCACTTGGACGAAGCCAGATCTATTGTCCCCTTTCAGCATCAGAGACTTCAAGCCTCTCACATCTCTATCAAGTGTCCTAATTCCACATTCAGGAGCACTTTCCATCTGTCTCTCTCCTTTGGAAGTTAAGCCAGTGAACAACCAGAGCAGAAGAGCTCACAACCAGGAAGAACAAGCAGGAGGTAGAGACAGGATGTGGAAACTCAACTGCTCTCAGACTAAGAGTGATTAAATGCTACTTCAGGAGTGATCTGGCACCATTAGACTATTACACCAGTGGGAAATATCACTCCCACAGGCTTGTCCTGAGTGGAGTACAACCCAACTAGCAGGAGATGCCTGATGTTTCTTGTATCCTCCATAGCAGAGGCAGATATGAAACCTAACTGAAGCAGTTTGCTAAACAGCCAGCTACATTTACCCATAATGGCATCTTTGGTACCAGAATTATATGTGCCAACTTTAAATATACAATTGGGGTTCTAAGAAATTTGTTTCTTCTAGAAATTCTGTCTCATTTAGGTGTAACTTTTGATATACAGGTTCTAAATATTTTTGAAACGTATCTTTCAGTGAAAAATTTTGAAATAACTTCTTGATAACTAAAATTCAAACATTATACAGTCCTAATACAATTAGAATGGATTTTTTCTCTGTAATATGTTTCATCATTTAAGCCAACATCTCACATTAATTAGATTTTTTTTTAAGACATTTTGAAAACTTTTTTCAAGGTTTAAGTTTTCCTGCCCATATATAATCACATTCACCATTCTCTGTACAGCTATCATTACTATTAAGCAGTTACAAATAACTGGTTGCAGAATTTGGAACAAAAAGTTCCTTGCAGATACAGACAACAGTTTCTGTACCAAACCTGATAATACAAGATAAAAGAACTAATTTTACTGATTTTTCCTGAATATAGGGAGAAAAGACTAATTCCTTTTGCAATTAGTTGTGGTCTGCAAGACTGTAACCTTTTACCTACTTATGATTTACAATTATTGATGTCATAGCTTAGAGAATATATTATACTTGATTTTTTATAAGTAGCGCCGTCATTTAAAATTTTACAGTTAATGTTTGAAGAGTTAATATATAAGCTCATCATGAACATCAATACACTATTATGGGCCCACTTTACCTCTCGAAAAGATGAGAAAGAAAAGATTCATTAAAGGACAACAACTTTGGGACTAAATTAACATTAATATTGATAGTTCTAGGTTATTTTTCCAGTCTGACTGATAACTAATATCGAGAAATCGAGAAAAGTGCTGAATACTTTTCGGTCTCATAGAGCACTCAGAAAGTTGGTTTTGCTGACTTACTTGGAGGACAGGAGAGGACGATGGGGGAGAAGAATAAATCACATTAAATGTATTCTGTGCATCTAAAAATGAAATTAAATATTGAAAATGTATAACTTCTAAAAGTAGGCTGGTTCATTGCAAAACTGCAACAGCGATTCGCATACTATTTTATCTTTTGTGAGAGATGGATAACAAACACACACTGATATAGTTCCACTATAGCAAAAATGAGTGTGATTTGAGAATATATACCTGTATAAGGACAGAACTTCCTCTACCATGTCATACTATTCAGATATATCTTGTTCTCCATAGAAACCAGAACCATGTGGGAAACCGTCTTCTAGTGATACTGTATTTTGAGATTTCAAGTATTTCCACAGTCTGCATCAGCATGACACCAAACTCTTTTCACGTTTTGTAGAAAAATAAGAGGAAAATTCAAAATAGCTCACATGTAGAGGTGAGGACAGAGAATCTAAAATTGGATCTGTCATAACCCATCTGAGTATTCAAATAAAACTCTTCTGAAAAACTTCATTTTGGAGTCACCAAGTCTTTCATTATAAAAAAGGTATATTTTTGATAAACATTTTTTTAACATAGCCCCCTCTGTTGTATGGAAATGCTTCCTACCACCTCGGCCAAGATTACTGCTTCTGAAGAAACTTTCTAGAATTTAAATGGAGAATCTGACTCATTATGTGTTTGTTAGCATCATTTATGAGAAGAACCTTGGGCAGATAGTTCCCCATAATAGTCACCATCTCTTTTCTAATTTTCAGAAGACCTAGCGTATTAAGTGGATACTTGCAAGAATATTGCATTACCACCATTTAATGTGATTCTTTCTCTCTTTTCTAACCGTTTTCAATCCTGAAGTCAATAAAATATCAATAAAAGAAATCTCTTACTTTTCTAGCTGTAGTTGCACACCAGAACTAAATTAAAAACAGGTGTTTAATTTAATGGACATGAGAAGAGATTCAAACAGTAAATGAGATAAAGAAAAATAAAGAATTTGAAGAATTTGAAGCTAACAGGTGATTTAAATTTGGCTTGATATATTTGCATTCAAACATAATTGCATTTATAACTGCTAGGTTAGTAAACTTTCATAAATGTTAGTTCATGATGTGCTATTGAAGGAAAAAATTCGCCTCATTTCATACCTTTAAATTTACTTCAAATAATCACTAGTTGCAAAAACATAACTTGTGTTCGTAAAACAGCATGGCATTTCATCAAAGTAGTAAGATGACAGGAAAGACTGTATTAATCCTATATTGAATACAGTTATTTCACACTAGTTTTAAGACCTGGGTTTGGAATAACTTAAAAATAAGACTTAAAAACTTAAAAAGAAGGCATTTGATAAAATCAGGATGTACCTGTAACAGCCTTGATTTTACTTAGCACAGTTTGATTACTTGAGTTTAAGACACCCACCAAACACCAGTGTTCTCAGCAGTCTGATATTGGAGAATTCTGTACAAACTAGTATATAACATGCTTCTTCAAGAAAAAAAAACACATACCTACAGGTAAGACTTTACACTGAGTAAGTTTTTCCTTAATTCATATATATAGAAAACTACATATAGAAAGCTACAGAACTAACTGCTATGACAGTGAAACAGTGATTCTGCAGAATCTAAGGGCAAGGGCTCTACCCATGTAAAGAGAGATGACGAGAAAGGCCATGGAAAACTAGGCTTTGGGAATCATTAATTTGGAGTTGCACTAATTCAAAAGTTTGTGTGTATGTGAATTGAATTTAAATTGACTCAGCTCTAAAACAAGTTCCGTAAATTAGCTTTGTATTGTATAGGTCCCTGAGGCCTACCTTTTAGTTCACAGTTGATTAAGAGCTCCTGCTTTATTATCACTTCTTTTTTTCTTTGGGTGAACATAGTGAATTTTGTAGACAGGAAATAATAATCCACAAAAAACTTGCTTTGAAAATATTTTTAGAAATGTTTAGAAAGAGGCAATCTTAGAGGCATTCGTATTTCTACTTTAGTTCACACAATATTATCCTGAAGATGAATGCAAGGCAATAGCACAAATGTTCAAATGCCTCGTAGCCCAGCACCTGGATTTGTCAGCTGCTAATCATCCCCTATGAATTTTTACAGCAGGTGACATACTCAGTAAGGCAGAAATATGTAAAAATTAAGCAACTAGGTTCCTCACAGCAGGATTATGTAGCACCCAAGTAGCCTATTAAATGCACACAGATGTTTCAAGCATTTCAGTTAAGGTACATCTTCCCTGTAGCATTAACCACAGCAGCAAGGTACTGACATCCGTCCAGCTCTCATTCACACACTAAAAGCCTCTGACCTATATTCAGAGATATTTTCAGCCTAAATTTGTTAATTTAACCCAGGGCATAGCCAAATCCCCAAGTGAGACTTTTGGTCAAACTGTCAACCTGTCTGATTTATATTGCAAAGGTAGGCTAAAGCCGCCTAAGGAGCTGCTAATCTTGCAAAGCCTCCTCAGGAAAATTAACACAAACCAAAATGGGAACATTCTTATTTATTTCAACATTGCACTGCCATTGTTTGCTGCATAGTGGCTCAGGCAAAAATAGCACCACTATGAATTACAAGGGTTGAGTCCACACGGCTGCACAGAACCACACTGGGAAATGAGGAAGTATCAGGACTTTCTGAGAATGAAATAATTTCCTTCTGGTATGCGCTACTCCAAGTATTAGCAAATCTCAGTAAGTAAAACAGTTATTGGCCAGGTACTAACTTGCTTTTGCTGAAATAGGAGCTAAGATTATAGTAGGGCTTAGAATGTGAAGATGACTGGTAGATAACAGTGCATCCAACAGAAAACAAATCAGATGACCAAAAAATAATAATAATATTCCGCCACTGAATGTTGCTTTCTGGCCTGTGTTACTAAACCTAATAATTTCTTCTTGGTCCCACTTTAAGAACAATTTATAAACTGAAAAATAGAGTGTAAAGTCAGATTTATAGCATACAAGTTGTATTATTTATTTAAAATTACTGCAGAACTCCTTTTCTGAGGAAAACTATTTTGTGATATGATTTTCCTACCTAATACTCCAATAAGTAGCGAGTGCCTATTCTTCTTCTATGTTATCCAGATTTCCTTCCTATTTCTTCAGACAGATCATTTCTAAGGAATCCTCCAAGGCAACACAGCTCCCTGTTTGCAGGATGTACTTTGCATAGATGAAAAGAGTCCCTCTCAACAAGGAGGTCATAATCACTGTTCCTTCTCTTTAACTGCCCTCTCTCAGGGTTCCAGCCTGCACTGATGATGCACTGATAGCTCTTAAATCACTGCTAATGGCAAGCATATTTTTAGCAATTGGAATAAAATTCACAACAGGAAAGTGCAGGTGGTTGTGAAATACTGTTCTAACAATTTCTCTGCCAAATTTCCTAGGCCCTAGGCTAATTTTAACATATGCACGATAGGTTCGAGCCTTGTGGAAAAGAAAAGACATAGAGGGAAATTGCAATAATTCGACACATATTTACTCTGAGTTTTTAATAACGGAGTTGTTAAAAATATACAAAATGAATACTATACAATTTCTTTCAATGACTGTTTTTGCTTCAAAAATATAAGAAATATGTTAAATGAAATGAGAGACAATGAACTCTAAAAGAATTTCTCATAGAGAGAAGATGCAAATGAGTTAATACGCAAAGATTAGAAATTATAAAACATACTCTAAATAGACTCTTAATCTCTTTTTTTTTTCCGCAGTACAAATGACTAGCAATTCCACCGGGCTGAATGCAAATACTCCTCATTTAACAGAGCATCAAAATCTTTTCTTTAAGGGCCAAATTCTGCACCTTAAGTGAATAATCCTTGGCTCATGGAAATAATGAGATAAATTACAGTCAAATGAAGATTGAACCTTTACTTTTTTTTTTAATTCTAAGCACATTTCATGGTTTGTTTTTGTACAGAGCACAGGATATATTTAAACTTGCAGTACCAGAAAGGGAAACTGATTGTCAAATCTGCATTGCTGCTTCAAAATATGGGGGCAGATATGACTCTCTAGTCTGTAATACAGCTATACCAAAGAATTTATAAAGCCTCACTACAAAAAAAAAAAATAAAGTACTCACAAAACCCAGCAGAAATACCAGTAGCAGAAAAGAACTTAAAAGGTATTGTGTTCCAAAATCCACTATATTTTACAAATGTGACAATTTGTACATTTACTGGAGAAATAATGAGGAATAATGTTACAATATATGTATAATAAATAATGTAACTTGTCTCTCTTTCTTTTCAAGATGTCATTACAAAAGTTATGAGATTATAATTATTTTAATATGATCCTGCTGTTACTGCTGATGAAAAGATAATGAATGTCAGAAATTAAAAAATAAACATGTTTGAAAATTTTGTCTTATTCCCTACTGGTTTTAAATAGTAATTTCTATTTCATTCTTAACCTGAAGAATTAAATTGCTTGGAACTGGTTACTGCATGTCTGTGTAGATAAATGTGATCACTTTCACCATATTTCATCTGAAGGAAGTAACAAGAGAAAAGTGACACTTAGAAATTCTTTTATTGAATTTATATTGCCATTGTAAGCTAATAATAAAATATTATTGTTATTATTTTGCATTTATTATAATCAAATGATAACAAACTATTCAATGATGTTAATTGATAGCGATGCCATATCTACTTTGTTTTTAGGGTGTGCTCTGAATGTGTGATTCTATAATAATGAAATTTATTTTTCTATGACCATTTTCTCCCTTACTGCTTTTTAAAACAAAATCTCCAATGACTGTATTCTCTATAAAAAGAACCTTTAGCCATACCAGCATACAAATTATTTACATTGCTGTCATCATTCATTTAACCTGTTTTTTGCCTTCTAGGTCTCATTGCTCTTGAAACCAAAGCATAAATTCTGGTGCTGTTTGATACTCTTTCTTCCAAATAAACTGAACTAAACTAAAATAAAGATGGTTCTTATTGTTTCTTACCATAGTTTTACTGTGAATATGTAACAAAATGTTAAAAGGTGTCTTAAAGTGGTCATGATTACTTGAATTTTCTATTTTTCCTTCACTCACTGGGTTATCAAAACAAAGTAGCCAGCACTGTGCCTAACTCAGTTTAAAAAGACTTTAGTTTATCACATTGACTGATATGGGAGGACACGCCTTGTGCATGAGATTCATCTGGTCCAACAAGTTAAAAAGAACAAAATTATCTTTATTATTAGTAATCACAGAATTGTTTGATTTGGAAGGGACCTTAAGGATGTCCCCATGGGCAGGGACACCTCCCACAAGACCAGGCTGCTCAAAGCCCCGTCCAACAAGGCACTGAACACTTCCAGGGTTGGGGCACCCACAAGTTCCCCAGGCAACCTGTTGCAGTGTTTCACCACCCTCACAGTAAATAATTTCTTCCTAATATTTAATATAAATCAGCCCTCTTGCAGTTTAAACTCATTACTATCATCCTATCGTTACACTCCCTGACAGAGTCCCTCCCCATCTTTTCTATACCCCCTTTTAAGTACTTCAAGGCAGTTGTAAGGTCTCCCTAGACCCTCCTCCAGGCTGAACAACCCCAACTCTCTCAACCTGCCATCACAAGAATGGTGCTGCAGCCTTCTGATCATCTTTAAGGCCCTCCCCTGGACTCAACAAGTTCATATGTCGGGGCCCCAGAGCTAGACACAGTACTCCAGGCAGGGTTCTCACCAGAGTGGAAGGGCAGAATTAACTCCCTCGAACTGTTGGCTGCACTTGTTTTGATGCAGCCCAAGATGTGGTTGGATTTCTGGGCTACCAGCACACATTGCCAGATCATGCTGAGCTTCTCATCAATTAACACCCTCCAGTCCTTCTCCTCAGGGTTGACCTCAGTCCATTCTCTGGCCAGCTTATATTTGTGCTAGGGATTGCCGTGACCCAGGTGCAGGACATTGCACTTAGCCTTTTTGAACTTCATGAGGCTTGAACACACCCACCTCTCAAGCCTGTCCAGGTCCCTCTGGATGACATCCCTTCCCTCCAGTGTCAACTGTGCCACATGCCTTTGTGTTGTCACCCAGCTTGCTGAGGGTGCACTCAATCCTGCTGTCCATGTCTCCAACAAAGATGCTAAGCAGCCCCAGTCTCAATACCAACCCCCAAGAACCACTTGTCACTGGTTTTTATTTGGGCATTGAGCCATGGACTGTAATTCTTTGAGTGTGACCATCCAGCCAATTCCTTATCCACCAAGTGGTCCATCTGTTTAATCCATATCTTTCCAATTCAGAGACGAGGATGTTCAACATGACTGCAATTTATACGACAGAAACTTTTTCAAACCTTGTGATTTATACTTCTGACATAACATAGGCACTTTTACCTCAATAATCATATTCTGTCACTTTTCTTTAGCTCAGTCTGTAACAAAGTTTAAATGGTATTAAAAAATTTGACCTCTGTTACAACTGGGTAGGGGAGATACTCTTAGCAGTTTTGCATAGACAGTCTTCAATTAAGTATGGGTTCTGCAAAAGATTGTCCTTATGCCCAACATAAAATACATAATTGATTTACATCTTAAGTGGTCGCATTAAACAAATTCTCACAGTGCTGTAGTGATTAATTTCCTTGTTTTAAGGGAGTAGAACCTATTTCACACTTCCCTTTCTTGCTATTTTCTAATGGAGAATGAGGTAATGAATAGCTCCTGGTTTCTGATGATACTGCAGCTGGTTCCTTTTGGCTCTTTGTCAACTGACACGATCATCTAAAAGAATAAAAGAGTACCGCAGCCTCACAGTAAACTCCAAAATGGAAAGATTAGTATTTTATAACTGCATATTGGAACAATATGAAAACTGAAAGTGAAAGGTTTTCAAAGTTTTTAAATACAGCCTGCCAAAACAATATGAATAACAAAGCTTGTTCCCAGGTCGAAATCTTTTTACAATATTTAACACGTCCTTAAGAAAAAAATCAGGTGAAAATTACTATTAGGAATGTAAATGAAAAGGTCCACAAAACATTGCAATCTGTCACTTCCATTTTTACCTTTCATTACGGGTCAGTTGCACTGGGGATAGCTTTAGTAGCTCCTGCAGTTTGTATCAGGCTAACCTAGAATCTTCAGATATTTCCTCCAATCTAACAGTATTTTCCATACTTAGCACAAGGGATACAGGTTTCCAGAATGCTTTTACGGATTTTGAACATCTGATTTTTGAAATATCAGAATATCCAAAGAACGCTGTTCAATGACACTTTAAATCTGCTTAAATAATTAAAGGGATGAGATAATTGATCTTTCTTGAAACTAAACACAAACATAGTAAGATTTCTATGATTTATGAAATGAGTTAAACATCACAAGAATTAGCAAAACATAGACACTCATGGATCTTATGTTTCTACATTTGAATCCCTGATTCCTGAAATAACTTTTCAAAACAGATAAGCTATACTAACACTTGCTATAAAAACACTATGTGTATGTTGTATTTGCATATTTACTGTCTTCTGTTCCAAGTACAGAACACCACTTCTGCGATACTATTTTCTTCAAAAAAATAAACCAACAAAAAACCCCACATAATTGGAAACCATAAGTTACTAGATAAGATGTATTTCAAGACACTATTTCTTAACTTCCAGAGAATTCCATGTTCAAGGAATTGAGCAGCCTACAAAAACAGCATTGCAGAAGCAAGCATGCCAAGGTAATGACAGATTTAACAAACCTCTATCACACTTTTAGTATACCTGAAATTCAGGTATAGGATAGACTTTTTTAAAGAACAACACAGATTTATTGTTAATAAATTCATTAGCGCAGAATTTACAAGTCCAGTGTTGAATTTTTAAATTTCTGTTTGAATTCAGCACTCAAAAACCTGAAAGTCTTTGTAATGTTATCACATTAGGTCATCATATTGTAAAGAACTCTATTTTTAAAAATTATACTAGTAACTGCACAATATCACTATTATAGAAGTCACAATCTAGTCATATTAAAGCCCAAAATATTTTTTCCAAGTATAACACTTTACTGAATTTAATTTGCCTATGAATTATATTCAATATTTCTTTCATAGAGAAGTTTGAAGACAGTAGGGATTACTGACCAGTAGCTGCTCTCAATTTATGTTATTCTGATTTCACTCAGTCTTGGCAAGGGATATTTTGACCTATTGCTGGAAAAAACACTTATGAGGCCCCACTATCTGACAAAAAGATTAGAAGTTATTTTCTGTCTATGTTCACTTTCCAAAGAAGCAGTTGCACTAAAACTTGTTATATGCTTGTATGTTGTATACGTAAGACTTCTGACTTGACCACAATCTTCCAGAAAAAGACCAAGAAAAAGACCAAAACAGACAAGAATAAGACACACGCACACAAAAAAGAAAAAACAAAAAGAAAAAAAAAGCGATCATGTCAGAACTCATCTGACAAGCAAAGTTTGATATTGCCTGTGTTTAGATGAAAAAAATGCAAATAAAAAAGAGGAACAGCAACCAGCAGTTATGTTAATTCAGCATGGATTTTCTCTGAGATAGAAATTTTATCAACATTAGATCTAGATGTAAAACTGAGATCTTGATACTAAATGGCAGGGTTCTGCCACAGAAAGGATTGTATGTTAAATCCACGGGCCACAGGAACTGTGGCTGAGACAATTATGTTCCAGTGAGCTAGGAAATTATTCCCTCTTTTGACTCAGGCTGTTAGTAAACAACTCAGAGCCTTTGATATTGACTTAAACAGGAGGAGAGACTGAATTCTGAATCAGGTATCTATGATGCAAACCTATTAATTTATTAGAAGCCTCATTATCCCTATCAAAGGACAATTTGAATAAACAAGCCAATTTCCATGTTTACATATATAAAACAAAATGGGGGGAGGAGAGGTGGGGTGTTTTGCTTCTTTTTTATTTGCCATACAGGTTATCTGTCTTTCATTTGCTTTGAATACAGAAAATTTAGTACAATCAATGCATTATTTTGAATTGACTATAAATTTTTATATGATTACTGAATAACAGAAAAGACTGATATGTTTTACTAAACTACTGTTAGTCTTTCATGGGTGCAAGTGAGAGCCAAGCCCTTGCAAGACTTGTAAGTCACTTCAAATTGCTCTCTACTGTAAATGTACAGAGACTGCTTCTGGAATGTAGGACAAAATACTCCACTTTTCTGACCTTAGGATATAAAATATAAAGTAAAATTCTACCTTTAGGTCTCAAAGGTTATATTGGAAGTGCCTGACATTATTGTGTTGATGTTTATGATTTTATCTTTATTGTTAGTATTCTCTTCTGGCTTATTACTCCACAGTCCTGTTTAAATTGCAGTTACTTTTAATAATATCTCCTAGACTTGTCTAAGTTCTCTTTACAAAATGATCTATCACAAATATTACTCGTCTGATGTAACTTGGATGTCAGTAACCTCCTTTTTCATTACTTGAAGACTGTTTGCTTCTTAATTGGAAAATATGACACTGCACACATTTTCCATCTTCTATTAATCTTGGAATTACAGAAATGTTAATTTAATAATTTATTACACCACCAGTCTGATTATATTTTTTTCTTAACTACCTCTTACTGCAGAGCAATCTATTTCATCAATTTTGTCGTATTTAAAATATAGCACAAATGCACACTGATTAAGTTTTGATTAGGATTTGGCATTTTATGACCCCTAGGATGTATGCTACCTATTTTAGTGTATTTTTAATAAGGATATCAGACAATATTGCTTCTCTCAAGCTTTTAAAATAAAAATAAATAAATCTTTTGTACACATCTATGTTGCTCCTACCCCACCCTGAGCACATCAGCGTTGTTTTGTGAATTTGCTGTTCAATATTTTTCAAAATCAACATTAAAATGCCTTTAAGTGCAGGTTTGAACCATTTGAGTAGAGCTTTAAATGCTGGCAAGCATTCTTGTTAGGCCTTTTTCATTTTTTCTCAATGAGAGAAAAGCCCATTCAGAAAATACTACCTGGCACTTCCAGTTGGCAAGCAAGATAGAGTTGACATGAGGGAACAGTATATACGAACAGCACAGTTTGTACATGGTTTTAGCCCAACCAATTTAAACAGACTGAGGAGGCTTTTGAGGTTGGTACTAAGTGGCCCCGTTCCCCATTTCACTGTGGATCCACGCCTTCAATCAACCCATAACTTTCAACAAAACTCATTTAAAAGCTAGACCTCTGAGTCACTAAATAAGTGATGCAGTTTTAAGAAGGGTTTAAGCACTGCAGTGGGTAAAAATACGTAAGTGAATTCTTCCAAATTTTGCATTAAATTTCTCTAAACTAAGCAATACATTGACATTATTTTGGTGTCTACTCTTTGTTATATAAGATACAGTAGAAAAATACTACTTTCAAAGTAATGAAGTAGAAGAATTAAAAATAAACTATTAGTACAAGTTACTAATATAGTTGTAATTAGGGAATTATTTTTCACTAAGCTTTATTTAAAATATATTCTTGATTGATAAAATTTTCACCATCAATACTTATCAAATTAGATACTAACTTCTTTTGAAAATGCAGCTGAAATAGTTGAAAATCTACCCCTACACTCTAAAGAATGACATCATTTTTCTTAATTTCTTTTTAAAAAATCAAGAATTTTCTGAGAAGCATATCCATTTTCATGGATCCTATCACAAATGGAAACAAAAGGTAAAATAGAAACCATTTTTTTTAAAATATTTCATTTCTATATTCCATATTTAGGATTTCTTTGAATTCTGGTAGGTTATGTCAACTGAGCTTTCTAGAGAATTTGTGAATCATCTCTTACTCTGCTGTTGAGCCCTTCCTATCCCCTCCTCCTCTCAAAGGGAAAGGTCTGTCCTTATCACAAAGGGTTTTTTTGTTTGTTTGTTTGTTGGTTTTCTTTTTTTTTTTTTTTTAATTGGTCCTTGTGTTTAAAGCTCAAGTGCCCTTAGATCCAGTGTAGGAATGAACTTAGTACCAGTTTTGGCTTCCATCAAACCAAACTCCTTTTACTATTTGTATAAAAGTAGCAATCTATCTCTCTTATTTTCCAGTCTACAGTACTGTGGTACTAAGATTTTCAAGCAACATTTCCACCGTATTTTAAATGTAATTTCTGTAACAACTATATGGAACTGCTAAAATTTACAAAATTGCTCACTGATAAAATGAGGAATGGATTTTTAAATCGCTATTTAAAGAGCAGAGAACATTTTAAAAGGCTTATTCCCTAACCCAAAGCTACTATTATGGTTCTTTACCAAAGCATATCTGAAACAAAGACTAAAATGTCAAGAGAAAAGATTGAAACTTTCTCAAAGGAGGGTGAGATGTTTAGGTATAAAGTACACTATTCCTGATGAATGATAGCAACTATTCAAATACTATCAGCCATCAGCAAAAATATGACAGCACCTTTGGGAACTTAAAATTTCTTTGTCAAAAATGAAGAAAAAAATATTAAATCCTTTTAAAACCTTTTTCGAGACTTTTTTTTTAATTAAGAAAAAAAAATTATTCCACACTTTGTATAATACTAGTATATATAACAGAGTGCAGCGAATGTGTTTTATACAGTATTGAAATAGTATTAAATCTTGCTTGCAAGAACTGTATTTCTGCTGTACAAGCCTATGTTTTTTTACAGTATAAGTTCCCAAATGCCTCAAAAACAAACGAACCCCTCTTTCCAAACTTCTATTTCCCTATTGTAACTATAAAAAACTCCATACAATTCTTAGCCTGAGATAAGAACTCTATGTGTGTACATTTTTTCTATTGATTTCTGTGGGATGCTTCAGGGATTTGGAGATCAACGTGAGCAAATCTGATTGCCTTCAGGTGAATTTCTAGGAAATTAACTTCCAAGGAGTTTAAACAACTCTTCCATTTAATTGGGTATCTCTCTTTACCGCTCTACAGTAGTTCTGCATTACCTTCAGTGAGGATCATGGCTGGCAAGAAAGATCAGAGCAAGAATGTCCAACTTTGGTTTGATAATCACATGAAGGTTTTGTGACTGTTACATTCTGAGGATATGACAGGTGAAAACACACTATAGTCTATGATAGCTGTTCTTTTTTTCTGCTTAACGTTTTGTAAGCAGGAAGGTCAAAATAATGTCATTTATATTATACCATAAAGTTTTTGTAGAATGTAAATGGGTTTTGCCATTTCTACCATCTTCAGGGAAACAACCTTTTAATCTTTTGCTTTCCAAAGCAAATTTGTAATTGCATTTCCTCAATAGCTCCATGGCATCTCAAATATTTGAAAGGTTTATTTTGGTTTATTTTGGTTCTTGTCTGATGGATGTGCATGTAACGTCTATGTGTTGTTTAACACTGTAGAGTATTTTTTTGAGTCTAGTATATCCTTTGAATACTGACATGTTTATTATTAAGATGTATCATCACCTGAAAAATGTTTTGGGATTTAAAATATATCTCTATCTGTCAAATACAGAGAAACTCATTCATGCCTTCATCTCCCACAGAATAGACTGTTCTAATATTCTGCTCAGTGATCTGCCAGACAAACAGGTTACTGAACTTCACAACTGTATGTCACAAAGAAACACAAGCGTACTTCCTTGATGATAGTGTCACTATAGAGCCTTCCCATAAAACAAAGGGAAGAATTTAATATTTTTTATGTTGGACTATAAAGGAAAAGCCTGTAGTAGCCAGTATATCTAGAAGTTGTCTCTCCAGTTCTACAGGAGTGACTGAATCTCTCTACAACAAGGCCAAATTCGCACAATGAGTTCAGTGTCTCGTGAAGGAATGACATTTTTTGATACACAGCACTAGTAATGTTTATTTTTTCCCAATGCAACTAACTTGTTTTCTACTGAGCAATTTTTCATGCAGATAACTGCCCTATGAAGGTAAACATCAGAATGCATTAAATAGAGGACTAATTTGTGAACATTCATTTTAAGTACATTTTCATAAAAAGTTGGGATCAGTCGTCTTATGCAGGACTCCTATTAGCTAATTACAGATTCCTGACCATGTGACCTTTCTGAAGTAATATTTGCTCACACAGAATTCTGTAGACTGTCATTGTGATTTAAATGTTTATAAAAAGTGAATTATATCTTTCCATTTGGACTAATCTCCACTGACTCATTAAAAGATCCTAGACGTGTGTTTCAGGAAATTTCTCAAATAAAACACAAATTCCTCTACATAAAGATACCAAAAATTGGTAACAGTTTTATTTTTATTTCATTAATTTTTATTATTGATACTAAATAGTGATTAATCAGCAAAAAAACCTTTATTAATAATTTTAAGATTAATTTGGGAAAGCCAAACAGAATTATTCAAATTGAAGTTGTTTTTTTTCTAAAAACATGGAAAGATTTTCATGTGAGAATTCTTAAAATCCTAATCGTTTTAACAAAGATTAACCTTTTAAGTAAGTGTTATTTCTCCCCTTCATTTCAATCTAGATGCTGAATTGAAATAAATAATCTCCATGCCTTCTGCTTACAACAGCTAAAGTATCTTACGGTTCATTCAGTGGTGCAACTAGTTGTACCCACTGTGCTACAGAATGCACTTGATTCTTTGATGGAAGAATAAACATCTCTTCTCCTATTCTCCTATATTATATTCCATGTGTGAAAAACATCACAATGTAATTTAATGGAGTTTTTTAATAAAATAAACTCAGATAACTGTGCATTCTGTAATCAGACTAGATGTATCAAAAATTAATAATTTAGCTTGAAATTGGGTTTTTCCTCCTATTTTTTTTAAATTTATCAAAAAAGAAACATTATTTCCAGTGATAATCTCAGATAACATTCATAATGCACAAATCAATACAAAGGTCAGGCTTACTTCTAACAACAGATATGGTGTGTCAAGCTAATCTCTTACTTTATATATATATACATTTATGTACCATTCGAACAAGATTATGAAAAATTTTTGTCTTTTCACTGCTCAGAACATAGCCCATCATTTCTCAGCTATTTTTGGCTCAGCAAGATCATATAGACCAAGAGCCTGGCTGAAAACTTTGAGCATTACTGTGTTTCTAGATCTTTAACTGTAAATATACAACTAAATTCAGCAAAATTTTAATTAAATCACTATTAATAACAAATTTTTGACCTTTCTTAACAACTCTTAAACTCTAGTTAACTCAAAATCTTCTGAATAAGGGAAATTATTAGGTGACCTAAAGATACTCATTTCTGGGCGTCTTATGGCTGGTCCCAAGGAAAACAAGATACTGCTGATGATTTAACTGTTCTTGGATTCTCGTGATGAACGAGATTCAATAAAACCTTGCTAGAGCTGTGTATGTTTCTTTGGCAATTTTCAAATCCATCAGAAATTCAATGCCTTTTGTTAAATACAGGAAAAAAAGAGAGTAGGAGTACAAAACTTGAAAGAACTACACATAAGCATGATGGAACATGTCTTTTACCTATAAATAATGGGCTTATTCAAATTGGTAACAGTACCTATTGTTTTGTCACTTTGACAGTCGCATACATTGCTTCCCATGAAATGCAGGCACAAAGCAAGCATCGTCTGCATTTTCATCCTTTTCCTTGTTCTAAATGTGTTTGATACACTTTCTCTTGTTGTACAAATGTGATTATTTTTGGTGTGCATATGTCACTGGTGCTAAGAGCAGAAGGTACCCTATAGTAGACTTTTGATTGCGGCTGCAGGGGGAAGAGTTGACCTTTCTTTTCCTTAGAAATCTTTCCTATAAATATTTTTGGATTGAAAATACAGATTTTATTTGTAGACTCTTCATAAAACTCAATAGAAGATGCTCCTTGGAAACCATATTGGTGACTTGAATATTAAAAGGGTTCCATCCATAGCAAAACCTCTTTTCTATGGCAGTCTACCCTGAACACCCCATCCAGCTGCAATATCCCGTTTAGGAAGGGGAGCATAGAGACTACTGGGCTGCTCTAAAAAATATTTTTTTCTAACTGTGTCTTTTTTACCTATCATTATTGAAACAGGAAGAATAATATTAGAAAACTGAAACAGATAAGCCCAGGAAGATGATGTATCTGAAAACTCAGCAACATCCCCTTCTACCTCAAAATCCTTTTGCTGGAAAGAAATTAATAGGGAGGCTCATATTCCAAAATAACTTAAATCCATTTGATAAGACATTACAATAAAAGCAGCTTCAGTGAATATGTGTGTCTGTATATATCAGTAAATAATAAGGTCCAATCTCGTAAAGCTGTAAGCATCTGTAAAATACCGTGAGTCAGATTCAATAAAGAATAAAGTGAAGTTGCATGCTATGCCCCAGTGACTCCTAAAACTCCACAGGTGTAACAGTGAATTACTGTATACTGCCTTAGTCCCATGAACAATTTAGCTTTGACACGATTCAGAAGCTTACACCCAAGCCCAAATAAAACAAATAAATTAATTTCTTAATATCTTCAATCCTTTGAAAGGTTTGACCTAATGAATACTTTCCAATGCAACGTATGTGTGGTACATATATGAAAAGAACAAAGCTTTTTTTTTTTTTTTTAACAGTACAATGTGGAAATGAAATTGTTTTTTCTTAAAGTACTAATACACATAGTAGCATATCAGAGCTCAGTTCTCTTTTCCATGTAATGAATAGGAAGCTTAATCACCTAGCTCACATTTCCAGATTCCACATCAGTTAATATGTAAGTTAAAAAAAGGAGGAGCTTCAGCAAAAGATTGTGAAAGACATCACTTCTTTTTCAGATCGCTGTAACAAAATGGTATCTATACAATGTTGTAGGAATACCACATCCTGTGCAATCTCTAAAGCTCTCACAATGCTAGATGCTTAAAGGTTTGGCACAGTATAGAGCACATTATAAGGAACAAGTTGTTTTGAGTCAACAAGAATCCATGGTATTGACACACTGCTTTCAGTGATGCAAAATCTGTGAGCAAACATCACCTCCACATCTGTCCATTCCTGTCCTGCCATTTCCAAATCCTTTCTTTTCCACAGTTCCCATAGCAACTTATACCAGTCGTACCTTCAGTAATTCTGACCTCACATCAGAGAAACAAATTAAGCTTTCTCATGTTATCCTTCCTGATTGTTTCTAAGCCTTTGTTTACAGATTTTTGCATTCCTATGCAGCACTGTGCAACACTCAGAGATTATCACTTCCAGTCTTTTTCCAAGTCTTTTGAATCTCTCTGCATGGCAATTACTTGTTTCTTCCCCCACAAAGGTCTAATTACTGAAATATTCTATATTTAGAAGAAATAATAGTTAGTCTTCCATTCTTCTGAATTGCTAGTGTGCTAAGTCAGGTACCTCAGAATGGGACGACAATATGAGTATGCAGAAGTACTGCTAGCATGCTAAGTGTGCAGCTGCTCAGAGCTAGTTAATAGGAAACACTGATGTTATGAGCATCTTCATTCCTGCCTCTAAGACATCTCACCAGGAACTGCAGGGAGGTACCTCTACTCACTAAGTATTTACAGCCTGAAAACATTTCCTGAAATAAGAAAGCTATGCTTTTTAAATAATTCTTGTGAAATACAGTCCATCATGCTGGAAATCTTTTGATAAAAGTGTTTCATCCACAAAAAGGAGCTAATCCATTATGGATTACATGAACAATAGCAGAGGTGGTTTAGTAACTTTGCTGAATATTTTCAACAAAACCAGATGCAAGTACTCCAACAGAAATCTTGTAAAATATTTATGAAAGCAACAGAAACTATCCACTTTTGACAACACATACCATTTTTAATACTGAGTTTAAAACACTGTTAATTTTTTTCCGTCTTTGATCTCCTCAAACGTTGATAAGTCAGCCAGTGTAAATTAGCTTTATTTCATTGATACCAATGAATCTTAAGGAATAACCAATGTATCACTACCATCTATGACACTTCTTTTTCTACATATATTGCCAGCCAACTGAGACTTTCTTACCTTCAAATTACTTTAACTGGGTAATCAAATGCCTTCTTGCTATATCATATTTAATTTTTATCTCTTCCCATTTTGTACTATTTCTTTTCTTATTCTTGGTGATAAGCATGTGGAAGGAAGAAGACGCCACACACTACATAGTACCAATTCAATACAAGTTTCTAATTCTCTCTTTGGGGAGAGCTGAGTTTCCTGGCATACTGCCCTCCCCTCACTGCAGAAAGGATGCGGATGACAAATTCTGTCCCGAAGAAGCTTTGAGACTGCAGTGGTGCCAGGGGTTATTTTATAAAGGTTCTTGTTCCACACAAGGGCCATCACGCCATTTGAAGGAGGGACATAAAGGTCAGAAAATATAACATAAAATATGTACAAGTAGATATTTGCTGATTACATAAAACTGTTAATAGAGGCTAGGCCAGACTAAAATAATTTTGGATGGAAAGAGAGCATGAACCATATATTTGGAGCAAGTAGGGAAATGTAGTGTTCATACACCTGGTGAGGCCCCATCTGGATTACTGTGTCCATTTCTGGGCTCCCGGTTCAAGAAGGACAGGGATCTGCTGGAGTAGGTACAGCAGAGGACCACAAAGATGATTAGAGGCCTGGAGCATCTCTCTTATGACGAAAGGCTGAGGGACTTGGATCTTTTTAGTCTGGAGAAGGCTGAGGGGAAATCTGATCAACACCTATAAATACTTAAGGTGTGGGTGTCAAGAGGGAGGGGACACTCTTTTTTCACTGGTGCCCAGAGAGAAAAGAAGAAATAGGGACAAACTTGCACATAAGAAGTTACATCTAAACATGAGGAGGAACTTCCCCACTTTGTGGCAGAGCATTAAAAGAGGCTGCCCAGAGAGGTGGTGGATTCTCTGTCTCTAGAGACATTCAAAGCCCACCTGGACAAGTTTCTGTGCAACTTGCTCTAGGAGGACCGGTTTCGGCAGGGGGGTTGGACTAGATGATCTCCAGAGTTCACTTCCAATCCCATATCATCCTGTGATTCTGTTTTCTCATAGGACTAATAGTATCTCTGCAGACTGCAAACAGGTTGTTGAACACTTCTGCAGTGCTGCACCAGTTTTGCAGTTTCTGTTTCAACATTTTTAACCAAGACCAAAACTCGGTTGCCAAGAGAATCAAAATGTCTGAACTGTAGAAAATATCTTATGCCAAAATATCAGGTGGTTTTGCAAAATCTGTTTTAACAGTTAATAAGGTTACACTGAAATTTGAGCTGTTATTAATCTATTATTATTTTTATTTCATTTTATTGTTATTCATTCTGTTCCTGAAAAAGCCAGTGTGCCTACATAATCTGTGCCTACAATATACACTACCTTAGAGAAAAAGTTACATAGGAAGAGTATGAGCACAGGATACCATCTGTGTATAACAGCTTTTAGACCATGAATACATAACTTCTCACTTCCATATACTGCTTCCAACCTACTGTTATTAATTTGCTATTTTTTCTCAGATAACAGAAACTAAGCGACTCTTTAGGGGAGATCTGAAAAAAATAAAGGCATTTTCTACAATGGATCATATCAAAATTATCCTTCCCCTCTACTCAGCCCTACTGAGGCTACATCTGGAGTACTGTGTCTGATTCCAGTCACCCCAGTTCAAGAAAAGCAGGGAACTGCTGGAGGGAGTCCAGCAAACGTATAAGATGATCAAGCGAATCGAGCCCCTGTCTTATGGGGAAAGGCTGAGACCTGGAGCTATTCAGCCTGGAGGAGAGAAGACTGAGAGGAGACCTCATTAATGCCGAGCAATATCTAAAGGATGAGTGCCAGACTCTTCAGTGGTGCCTGGTGACAGGACAAGGGGCAACGGACACAAAGTGGAACACAGGACATTCCATCTCAGCATGAGCAAAAACTTCTTTACTTTGAGGGTGACGGCACACTGGAACAAGCTGCCCAGAGAGATTGTGGGGTCTCCTTCTCTGGAAATATTTAAAACCCACCTGGATGCATTCCTGTCCAGTCAGCTCTAGGTGATCCTGCTTTGGTAGGGGGATTGGACTACATGATCTCCAAAGGTCCCATCCAACCCCTATAATTCTGTGATTCTGTGGAAAGGAAGAGTTTCTAGGTGTAGGGGAAAAACCAGGCATAAATAAAGGTGATGCCCATGTGAACAGTGGAAAAGTGAATACAGAAGACCACAATTTTCACGAATGCAAAATAGCAGTAACATTATAAAGCACAAATAGAAGAATACACTTTTTTTTAAATTTTGTCCTAAGTTAAGCAATCTCCCCTGAACTAAACCTCAATATCCTACATCACATAATGCAGGGATCAGAAAAAAAAAGACTCCTCAAATGACAGGATATTCAGGAAGTGCTTCTAATTTCTTGTTGAACCCCAATTCTATGTATGTGTTTAAGTGTGGGTGGTTTGTGTGCGAATTTATGTATACATGCACAAAAACACACGCTCTCTCTTCTATAGTGGTGCATGAAAACAAAAGATATTGCAGTACAGATAAAGAGAAATGAGTCATGCTACTAACAGTCAAACACTTGGCTGCTTCTAAACTATTCTGTCTCTTGTAACCAATGACAGATAAATATTCTGACATGTCTATGTAGATAAGCATAGATATTCTATAATCTTCAAAGCGGGACTAAAAGTTTAGACATCGCCAAGGGTTATTTAGCATTATTACACTTGTTGTGTAATTCTCAATGAATTCTAGCATTGTTTAAAAATTATAATTAGGAAACTTAAAATGCATATTGTATAATGCTTGTCATCCATCACAGGTTTTAGTGCAGTACATCTGATAAAGAACTCTAGAGGATAATAAAAAGCAATGGCAGGAATGCCAGTCTCTGTATTTTTGATGATAAAAAGGCTGAGTGCTCGCCAGCAGCAGCTTGCTGTCAGTAAAAATGAATCTAAAACAGATGCCAACCACGTCAACAGCTTGAGCCATATACATTTTTTATTAGACAAAGACATAAATCATGATGGAAGTACATAGGCGCAAGGCACATCAAAGAATGCCACCATTACACCTCACATTCAAATTATAAAGTTATCTAGTAATGTATTTCCCAACCAGTCAATTTTGGTCAGATCTAAGTCTGCAAAACCAGTATGTTTAGTGTTAAAAATAAGAATTCAAATGAAGTTTGAAAAACATGTTGCATTTTTAGATTTAATCTCTATCAATATTAGACATTGTTTTACTAACATATGAAGGTAAAAATCTATTTACTCACATTGGAGCACAATTTTATGTTTTCTTCTCTATTTAAAGTTTATATTAAACTGATGCACATACACTACTGGATATATGGCTAAAAATCAGTAAGCTCTTTCCATTCTACCCACCTCCCACGGAGATCATAAGCCTCTAGCTTTTGCTAATGATGCACAGGGAAAAAAATAGAAATCCTTACAACGGCAGAAATGAAAAATTGACTTATCAAAGTTTTTTTCTTAAAAAACAAGAATTATTTTGGAATAAGACTTGTTTAATCATGTTTTGGTGTCTCTCTATGTCAAAATTTTCTTGTGATTTTTATTTTCCATGTTACTATCCACTTACTGAGATGTTTCATTGAGCTAGATACCAACATTTCTTTAGACATCTCTGAAAATGTGTAGTTATTGAAAAAGGTGTCTGAAGACTGGACAAAAGAAAATGCTGCCTCCATCTTCAAGAATGGAAAGAAGGAGGACCCAGACAGTTACAGGCCAGTCAGCTTCACCTTGACCCCTTGGAATGTGATGGGTAGCTAATCCTGGAAACCATTTCCAGGCCTATTAAAGACAAGGAAATCATCAGAAGTGGTTAGCATGGCTTAACTAAGGGTAAGTCATAATTGACTAACTTGATAAACTTCAGTGATTAAGTGATTGCCCTGTAGATGAGAGGAGAGTAGAAGACTTCAGTAAGGGTTTTGAAAACTGTCTCAAATAAGATTCTCATAGAAAAGCTGTACAGGCTGGTTGAGAGACAGTGAGATACATTGAAAACTGAACAAATGACCAGACCGAGAGCGTGGTGATCAGCTGCACAAACTCTAGTTGGAGACCAGTGACTAGTAGCCTACCCATGGGGTCAATAATGGATTCAGTCCTATTTAACATCTTCATTAAGGACATGGATAATGGGGTGGAATTCACCCGCAGCAAGTCTGTGAATGACATTAAAAAGGGAGGAGTGCGTGGGATGCCAGAGGGTCATACTGTCATCCAGGGGAACCTCAATAAGCTGAAGAAATGGGCTGACAAGAACTTCATGAAGCTCACCAAGGAGAATTGCAAAGTTACCTTTACCTGGGAAGGAGCAATCTCATGTACCAGTACAGCCTGTTATTAATTTGCTGGAAAGATGCTTGGCAGAAAAGGACCTGGGGGTCCTGGCAGACTCTAGGTTGATCATGAGACAACAATGTGCCCCTGTGGAAAAGGAGGTGAATGCAGGCCAGGCTGCATATTGCCAACAGGTTGAGGGTTATTCTCCCCTTTTATTCAGCCCACACCTGGGTTCTCCACTACAAGCAGGACATGGACGTGCTGGAGAAAGTCCAGCTAAGGGTCACTAATATGACTGAGGGGCTGGAGCACTTCATGTAAGAGGAAAGGCTGAAAGAAATGTTATTGTTAAGACTTATATAATATCTAATTTAAGTTCAAATGCATTTCATATTCCCAAGTATTCCAAAGTACCTAAAAGAGAATGAGAAGGACAGAATGGAAGAAAAATCTTGAATCTAAACCAAAAATATGGAAACAGTTCTTTTACCTTCAAATAAGAAAGCCGCTGAAATTGCATGTATGCATTTCTTTGCAGTTTCAAGGATTTGATAAGGATTTTGCTTGTTTTTAGTATTCCCTCTACACCTAATCAGTTTTACCCTCTAATTGCTACAATTTGAGCATAAATAGAAAAAATTTATTCACAACTACCCTTTCCGTAGCCTGCAAAATGAGCTCTACTAACATTTGAACAAGTTTAATTTTTTTCCCCTGAAATTCTAAAGAAATGTTAAAAAGAGAACTGCTAGCTGAATTACTTGCTACATGCAGTTTATCTTGTCATACCACATATTTTTTCATTCCAAGTTGTCTAAGAAACATAATTTTAAAAATTATTCTAAGTATCCACCCAGAGTGACTGAATGGATTACAGATGTACTTCAATTTTTCTTAAATTATTCAAAGGAAATATACAGCCTATTTCCTAACTATAACACAGAACTAGTAGTTAAATTTAAGTTGCATGATTTTGTCTCTTTCTATTGAGTGGATGCCCTGCTCTTTACAAACATGGACACAACATGTTAATTATATCTGGGCTTCCAATTCACTAAGCTGTTTGCAGAGCTGTTACACATTGAAGTTTCACTTGATCATAATTGATTATTACCAGCCTGCATCTTCTCCACAACTTCACCTGGTCATCTAGCCTACCTAATGAACATTACTAGCTGTCCTGGTTTGTGGTAAAACAAACCAATTTGCTGTTTTATAATTTTACTTTTTTTAGCTGGGCCTCTTCTAACTAACTAAACTCTGAAATTAACAGCACATTGTTCAGAAAACTGTTCACTCTTCACAGTGATAAGACCTGATTGTACCAAAGAATAGCATGCAGAGAGGCCCTTGCTTATACTTACTGCTATAACAACCAAGGTCAGGTAATTTCGTTATTTGCCCCGTTGGAGGGACTTGGTCATCATCCTGGGAAGCTTGATGTGGCTTTGTACATACTGTGTAAATTTTTTTCCCTTTTTTAAAAAATTTTTCTTTCCATTATTTATGTTTTCATTAAGGTAGTTTAGTTTTTTCTAAACTGTTAAATCTCTTCAATCTCTTCCTCTCCTCTCCTCTTCTTAGAGGGGGGAGAGGGAGGACATAATCTGGAATTTCTGATTGGTCAGAACCATGGACTAGCAAAGAACAAGAAAAAATATCAATTAGTTGTTCTCATGAGGGTTATTGTATATTGTACAAGAGTTTATTTCCATTTACAGAGAACTGGTGTATTTCTGCTCTTAGTTGTCCTATCATAACAACTTTAATAAATTTAGTTACTTATAAAAAAAAGGCATAATAAATGCACTCAGAAGCATTCAATTCAACTCCGATTCGGGGAAAGTAACAGTTTCTAGCGAAGCTGGTAGTAAACATAGAGCTAGAATTTAGCCCCTTGCTCCACTAGTGCTTAGTACAGTTTAGTTGCACACGCACTTCTAATTCTAAGTATGTGAGAAAAGAGTTCAAAAACCTGTAAGTTTCTCTTACCCTGAAATAAGAACACTTGTCATCAGGAAGATAATGTCACACTATGGAAGACAGAAAGTAAAAAGTAGTCTTATACTTTATTACAGCCTACACTGGTGACCAAGATCAGTTCATTCCAACAACAGAGGGAAAAGATTTAAGCTTTCCCTTTAAAACCACAATGCACAGAAGTCTTTCAAAGTTACTGTCCTGTCACAACTGGATAAAACAGGTCAGAAGAAAGACAGAAAAAGGGAAAAAAAAAAAAGTGAATGCTTTTTTAGAAGAACTAACAAAGGAGCATATAATTCAAAACTGCTATCATATTCAACCTTGTGGTAGTCTCAGTTCCACCCTTAAGAATCAGCAGAGATTAAACCTCAGTCCCTGGATATCTTTCTCTCTAATTTATTTGACTGTCTAAGACTCTGAAGAGATAATCATAACCCTTGTATTCCAAACAGAAAGTCTCTCTCCAGTTTGCCCACATCACACATTTATGCTAACAAAAACACCTTCTCGCTTCAAAGCACTTGTGAGCAGAAGGGTCTACTGCAGTATTAGCCTTCTAAACCAGCTGAGGCCTCTAAAGGGAACCAGAAGGGTGATGAAAACTATTCAAGGGCAAAGATACCCAGAGAATAGGTTATTTGGTTGATTTTGTACACAAGCTGTTCTGTTCATAAAATGAGAAACTATGCCTAATTACAGTTAGGTAAAGAAATCAAGGCTAAAGTAAAATAATTTTGTCCAAAAAAAATTACTTAGCATGAGTCAGAAGGGAGTCTTGGGAGGTCTAGAAAACTAGAAAATCAGTAAATACCATATTTGGTCAAAATCACCACAGTAACAGCATTGGAAACAGCAAATTTGTGTATAAATCTAACAGAGTTAGCTATAAAATTATGATTAAATAAAGTGTAAGTGTAGTTGGCCAATGAAAGGGGTTAGAATTGAACAGCACTGACTATTTGATTGAGATTGGTTGTAGGCAGAATGTGGCCATAACCCAGAAGATGGATATAAATTCTTCTCTTTCTTTGTCATTAGCTTTCTTGCAGTGTCTCTAAGCTTATTCGTTCATTTGAGACATAATGTTCCCTAAAAATATTCATAATTGCTATTGAGAAGGAAAGCATCTCTATCATTTTTATTTTGGGGAAAATTGGACACATATTGTTTTCTCTGGACTAAAGATAAACCAGACAAACCTAAAACACTCTCCTTGAGATTATTTATGTGATGCAAAACCATGAGCCACAATCTATATTATTCTAATCTAAGTCTATAAATGTACAATTAAAGTTTATTATGGAGTTTCAAACTAAAATCTAACAGTAATTTCTCAGAGATGTACATCGAATGTTCGTCTAAGATACTTAGTGACATACTAAATTATAGGCTAAAGTGAGTACTATATATAAACAGTTCCTTATTTTCCTAAAACACTTGTTGAAGGCATGTGAAGTTGTAAAGACAAACGCAAGGCAAGCAACAGTCAAAAAAAAAGTACAGTTCATGTCTCTTGTTTCTATTAGTATTCTAAGTTTTATCATTTTTTAGCTGCTTTGCCTACCAAAATTGTATTGCTTAGATAAACGCTTCTGATCCTCTTTTGACTACCTCTATATGTATTTGTACTTCTGAAAGGTAAACAGAAATCTACCAAGTTGCAGCTACTTCTGAGAAAATTTATATAAAAATGTTCAAAGGCAAGTTAAGATGATAACAGGACTGATCAAAAGAGTAATGATATAAAGATCATATAACACATTAAGATATAAGTATTTTCATTAGGAAATGTATTGAATGTAAATTGCTGGGTGGTCATCAGCTTCTTTAAACATCAGTATTCAGAAGAAACACTCTTTTGTCTTTATGAAAGATCCAGAAGGTAGACAGTAATTCTACATAAACAAAACCTAATATTTAATGAATGGCTTTATGTCTGTAATTAAATGGCTTACCTCAAATTTCAATATTTTGAGACTTTCTATATCTGGTTAGAAAAGAAGCATTTTTTCAATTTTAAATAGGATGTGTCTGTGTATATAAAGCAAATGAACTAACTACCGACACGACCACATCAGAATAAAGATATGGCCACTGACTGCTTTCAGTTCATTGATGGCAAAACAAGGCCAAACAAGACAAATATGAGCACATTATGTTGTTCTGTTTGGCTGTTTTGTTTTCAGAATGATTTTGAAGACAAGTGAGAGAAAGGCTGGAACACTGCTAGACTGGCTACAGAGATGTGAAATCGTAACAAGTGTTAGCAGTGCAATACCATAAGATGGTCAGCTTAGTTTCTCCATACTTTGCGTTCACAATTGTGTCACTGAGCTGCAGAAGAGTTTGCTAGAAAGTTATACAGTTTTAAAGAAGATCAAGACTTTTGCTTGGTGTTGTGTCAGTTTTGGCTAGCAGAATTTCTAATGTGCTTTCTTTTAGAATTAAAATTTATATAAAAACCATCCAAAGAAACAAATAAAAACCACTCCAATATTTATCTTCAGATTATTAATGGCAATGACATATTTAATTTTGTGACTGATTTTTGAGAGCACACGACAGTTATTAAGTCATGGACTCACTATATTACAATTGGTTCAATATGGATACACACTATCACAATATAATGGACATTAAACAAAAATACGCAATTCCCAGAATGTGGTTTGTTTGTTTTTTTTCACTCTAGTCCTCAATATTTTGGCTAAAAGTTGGTCTGTGCGCTAGAAATTTCAAAAGACTAGAGTCACTTTTCTTCAGGCTCCTTCCAGGAATCAAAGACACCAGTGAACTTTGAAAGCCACTATTTCAGAGAACACCAGCCATGAGGCAAAGTTGAGACTGAACTCAGCTGATGTGTCACAGAGCTAATACGTTTCTTCGGGACTGTGTTACTTCTGCTTTTTGAATCAATAACTCAAGTCAAATATGCTCTTTTTTCAGTTTCTATTTTCACTGAAAATCCAAGCATTTTCATATGGCACTACAAACAATTTGGTGTTGAAAGGTTTTCCCTTGAGGGAAATACAATCCTCCAAGAAGACTGTCACATGGCTTTCTCTGAAAGACATTTTGCATTTGTCTGCAGAGCACTTTAGGTGACAGAATTAAGCAGACAGTTCTACAAAAAAAGACGGAGAAAATAAACTCCTCTGCCACATTTGCTCTAAGAAAACAAACATTTTGAGCTTCTGTGAATCAGAATTTCTTTCTTGACTAAACAAACTATGAAATGCTTCTTTTTTCTATTGCTCTTTAAGGTACGGGAAAGCTTCTCGTCAAAATGAAAAAATAATAATAATTAAAAAAACCCAAATCTCTCAATCACTTTTTACCTCTTACAAAAAGTAGTAGGTCAATGATATATTTGTTTGAAGTAATTCATATCTAATTCCTAGTCTGCTATATAATTTGATTTGCAATCTATTTACTGAAAGTCAAAGTCCTTATGAGGCATAAGAGATGAGAGTTAATGCAAAATTAATACAAAGCAAAGTTTATGACAGAATGCAATTTATAAAGACTTCTTGGTAATTGAAATAGTATTTTACTTGACTCTGACCTCATAGTTTTTGTCATTTTCTCTTATTTTTCCCAGAACTAGATGCACTGTGGCTTTCAGCTGACATGGCCCCCCTGTGCAATTTAAGCAAAAGACTTCTAAAATAACCTCTAAAACTTCTGGGTGAAATTTCTCAGAAGTGAGAATTCCTTAGAGCTAATTTTGAATAGAATTTTGAACCTGAAACTCACATTCATTCCATTTCAGGTAAAACCAGGGGCTACTTAAATCAAATCAGGCGGCATGAGAAATCAATTAAGCATTATACTTCTACAAAGGCAGTCAAAGAAGGAAAGCACAATATTTTTAAAGTTAAGAAATGCAGACTCCAAAAAAAAAATCTTAAAGACATTTTATTATTGAATTAGAAATCTATTTTAGAAATAGGATTCTATATTTAAGAAAAGTTGAAAAGGCTGCACTGCAATATTCCATTTTAGACAAAGTGACAAAAAGTACAAAAGAAACAAAGGCTATTTGCCGGGTTTCAGAAAATAGTGTGTTCTACACTCTCAGTAGACCAAGAAGTAGAGCAATAATTGAGCTATTAAAAAATCACAGTAGACTGCAGGGAAGACAGAGACATCATAATTAGTTGTTATCTTCAAGAGCTGTAAAAGAGACTACATTTTCATCTACATTAGAAGTAACGTAGCATGGAAATCTAGATGATCATTAGTATTTTAAAGGTACAAATTTCTAGAATGTAAGTTTAAAAATCCCTTTTTCGAGTAAATGGTCCAGTTTTCATTTTCAAGGTGATAAGGACTTCAACCACTATAGTAAATAATCTTACGACCTCACATATAATCTAAGCATTTTGGAATATGACTTAAGATCAGTTAATATATTGGTAAAACCTTCATCCCTCAGAATTTCTTAAATAATTGCGATCTCTAAATTTCTAAATACAGTGTGAAATCAGAGCACCATTTATAGCAATCTGTTATGGAATGACTGCTGTAATTTGAACAGAGGAAGTGTCAAATCCTTCTTAATTATTACTCTGTTTTCTGTAGTAATAATCATTCTGCCATTACACAGAAAGAGCATGAATGCAATATATGACAGCAGGTCTTTTTGTTTGGAGTTAGGATAAAACAGGAAAATCTTGATGATACAAGAAAGTAAAATAAGTCTGCATTTTCTACAATAGGCAGATTATTAGATAAAGTAGTTCAAACTGTGGGAGAAAATATTAACTTCAGGAATTTTAGTACAGATTATGTGGTCACATTTAAAAAAAAAAAGCTACTCTTTCAAGAGCAACTTCTCTGTATTTAAAATTTTTCTTGCAGTCTTTCATAAGCAGCTCTCGGTAAAGTACTGTGCGTGCTTTGTTGTGGTGACTTTTTTCAGCTAGCCAATATAACAGATATAGAGAGACAAACCAGAATCTGATCTGAATTGTCAAAATCCAGTAATACAATCATAATTAACTAAGATAAACAACAATGGATTCATTATATGGAATTACAGTTCATCTTTGAAACTATTAGCATGTTCTGCACTTCTGAGATGATAACACTGTTTCTATAATCTTCAGATATTGCATAACGAAAATGAGAGAGCTAGAGCATTTCATGTGTGATTTTCATCCTGTTGTTAATATAAATGTAAACAGTCACATTATGCTCACTCCTATCATTGTCTTCAGTTCACATAAATTAGAAGAGAAAGAAGAGTTCAGTCAGGAACGAAAACAATATATTCAAGGTCTATATTTACGACAAACTAAAAACAAAAATCCAAATCATGTTACTGTGTCCTTTTGTTAAATGCAAATTTTGAATATTATTTAACAATCGATTACACAGAAAAGGAAGAAGACCTAATCTAAATTCTAATACATTTCCCTTACAATAAAGTTTTCATTTTAGCATTCTTGGCTACAAAGAAGTGATGTTATAAAGTAAAAAGGAAAGATAAGCAGACTAAAGAGTTTGATTTGATAGTTTTTACGACAATTAATTCTATTTCCATTCTTTTCTGCATTTGTTCTTTTTATAAATTTGCCTGTACTTTGATATTGAATGCTACTTGAAAAGATAATATTCTTTGGAAACCATGTCAGAAGATGAGAGACAGTCCTTTTAAGAGCAAATGGTGCTTCATTTACTCCTTAAACAAAGTGATGCTACCACTCTGGGGAACAGTAGCATTATTTGGACATGGCAAACCGGTTTTGATCTGGAGAAGGAAATGGGTAATTTATGTAACTTTTTTATTTATATAAATGATTGTGACAAACAGCATATAAATCCCTGAATGTGAAAATATCTGAGGAGCTGCTCTGTGACCATAACCCACTGATATGAAATTTTACAGGATTTTACAGAGGCTGATACTATCAGAGGAACCTGGTCCCTGTGTTTGTCTGTAATGCCAGCAATTAAACATCTAGGAAATTTGCTACTATTGGAAAAGACGGTCTCCTTTGTCCAATTACTTTGCAATACAAAGAAGATTCATAAGGAACTCTGTGTCTGAATGCTGAGACAAAGAAATGCACTTTGACTAATGCAGTGTTACACTTTCTGAAATCAACTTCACAGCATCTTTTTATAGGATTTTTTTTTTCCTGAGTGCACATAAACAACAATCTACAATGACCATGTTACACCTTCAGATAAATATCCTTCAACTGCACTCCCAATAAATATGGGCTTCTTCTTAGCTTGAACTCTTCTGCCACATGTATTGCAGATATAAATTATGAATGATTTAAAACACAATCATGAGCAAGAATCTTTACTGACAGTTTCAACGCTTCAAACTTCAGAAGTGTTCCTAGAAAAATGAAAGAAACATTACGAGACATTTATAGACTTGTTGTGAGAAGATCCCTCTGCTTCATAAGAGAAAATGCAAGAATTAACAAATGTATATTTTCAGGCTGCACAGAATCAGGAGTTCTGAATCTATCTAAAATTACTGTTCTTATATGAAAATCGGTGGCTAATTCTCTAAATAGAATAGATTTTCTTTCATATGAAAGGAGAGCTTCAAGGAACTACTCAAAATGTGGATACATTGTAAAAAAACTACAACGAAAATTTTGAGAATTTGCAATTTTCATCATCTGTAAGCAACAAAAGTATTTTTTTTCCTAGCATTTATCCTCTTACCTACGCATGGTCCCAAACATTTTAAAATACAAACTTAAACACACAAAATTTGTGGGGAATAAAGATTCATAACAAATTCCATTATTTCAGAGAGATATTTTTTAAAAATAAGAAAAAATTGGTTCTGCAAACCCATTTATTTCGCATATCTGTTAATGTTTTATTATTCAGATGTGACAACAGCAGCATTAGTTGCAGAATATCAGTCTAACAACTTTTCCGCTACAGACTGTTTCTCCTAGGACACAGCCTAGATCTTGTGGATAAGACCTCAACTTTATAGTCTTTATCATGCCACAGGGGAGATGCATATGCCTCATTTGCTCCACATCCTACTGCTACCACTTGGCAGTAAGCCAGATTTCAGTGTTTTTATCAAGTCAATAAATTCACAACTCTAGATTTGAACAAACATGACAACTCTTTGTATAAAAGGGAAACACATGTCCATTACTCTTCAGAAAACCACAATAGTCTTCTAACAAATATTTAGTACCTTGACACTTAGGTCTCATCTAGAAGACTGAATAAACTCTTGGATCTCTTGGAGATATCAAGGTGCTGGAGCGAGTGCAGAAGGCGGCAATGAAGCTGGTGGAAGGGCCTGGAGAATAAATCTTATGAGGAGCAATAGAAGGAGCTGAGACTCTTTAGTTTGAGGAAGAAGAGGCTGAGGGGAGACTTTGTCACTCTCTACAACTACTTGAAAGGACATAGTAGAGAAGTTGGTTCTGGACACTTCTCACAGGTAATTAGTGATAGAACAAGAGGGAATGGCTTCAAGCTGCAACAGAGTAGGTTACATCGGACAGAAAGAGTGGTCAGACACTGGAATAGGCTGCCCAGGGTGGTGGTTGAGTGACTATCCCAGAATGTGTTTAAGAGTCATTTAGATGTGGTGTTGGGGGATATGGTGTAGGGGAGAACTTTGTAGTGTGGGGTTGATGGTTGGACTCAATGATCCCGAGGGTCTTTCCCAACCTGAATGATTCTGTGATTCTATCTATCCTTCCACAATGTGTGTTCAGATTAGTAAGGGTCATGTTTCTAGTATCATGTCCCATATTTTCTGTAGTAAGCAATCTCCCATCAAAGGGTTTCCCAGCTTCCCTTGTGAAGTCCGAAGAGGGAAAATGCTTGGTAGAAAGGACAACATAAATATCCTTCTTTCACTAAAGACATCCACTTTTGCTTAGATATTTTTATTTAAATAAGTCCTTGGAGAAAGCTTGCTGAACATCTTGCAGTAGTTCTGTATGCTAAAATGACAGATCTCTCCTTTCCAGCACCAGTTCAATCTCCCTCCTCTGCTTTTCAGCCCCAGTCAGAGAAGCATTTTCTCTGAGTATGTTTCTGTGAACTGCTGTCAGCGCCTCCCTAAGAGGAGCCAAGAATAAAGAAAGAAGCAGGGCAGATGGTAAAAGACAGAGCTTTAGAAAGGATGGTCTGTTTGCACAGTGCAGGAATCAGAGAGCAATCTCATGATTGCCAGGAGGTATATCAATACCTCTCTATAGATTTAAAGGTGATCACTCTGACAGGGCATGGTACAACTCCTAAGTACCATGGGCTGCCTCCAGCTTCTGCTGTCTGCATTTCCTGACTCCAGTTCTATTCCCTCCTCTGTGCCACTGCACAACTCAGCATCTCAGTTTGACTCAGCTTGAGTCCTGCCCCAGTCACCTCTCAACGGTGTCCCTTGCACTGCTCTCAGCAGCAATCTGACAATAATTTATGCCCAGAATATGTGTCTTCATTACTCCTTCTCCACTTCCTGGGAAGAGTGCTCTCACATCTTAAAAATCATTTTGTGTAATGATTGGTGGAACATTTTGCCTTGCATTGAAGTATGATCTAGAAACTTTGTTTCCATACTATTCATCATCTTCTGATTGTTTATCACCTTCAGCAAACAAATTCAAAAGTCAAGGCAGAGAGCAAAAGTACATTGAATTTTGCAATATACTTCAAATTTCATGAGAAAATAAAAAGTGAAGTCAGATGTTAAGGTTATCTCAGTAAGATTAACTCAGGTCTGTGTATGTTTGCTTTTATTTATTCTTCAGAGAAGACAATCCTGTCAGTTTGAAAAGAGCTGTCGAATGCACTGCCTTTATCTCCTACAAGTGCACAACACCTTACAGACCAGTTCACTTGCAACTTCCTAGCCCTGATACAGACCTGATACATAATATAGGGCACATAATTTCCCTGATGTGTGTCTGGTTTTCTCTTTGTCTATCATCTGTTTAAAGCCTTTGAACCAAGGGTGGTTGTTTTTTTTTTTGTTTGTTTTAATAAAATATATATTCATTCAGCTTCTAAGACAGTGAAGTCCAAAATTAAATGGGGACTTCTAGACATTGGCCAGTAATTATACAAGTGTTTTGCTTGCAGTACAGTTTCTTTTACTTCAGAGGCAAAAGCTTTGTAGGGAAGAAACAAACAGTAAATTCCCTGAACCTTCACTCTAATATGGCAATGACATTGTTTCACATGGGATTCTTAATGACAAATCAAGAGAAGACTATACAATCTACAAAATACAATGAAAAGAAGAATTAACTGTGGCTACATGTCTCATGTAGAAGGTGGCAATTCTAATGGAGGACAGTAATTACTTCTAGAAACACAGAAATGGGAATCATGATGATTTGCTCTCTACTGTGAGTGTAAACAGAACGGGAAGAATTATGTTTAAATTATGGTAAGAACAATTAAGATACAGAATCACAGAATTGTCTAGGTTGAAAGAGACCTTTCAGATCACCAAGTCCAACCATCAATGTAACACTGACATAAACCATCACTAACCCATATCTCTCTAAGGACTGTCTACCCATCTTTTAAATATCTCCAGGGATGGTGACTCAGTCACCTCCCTCAGCAGCCCATTCCAATTCTCAATAACCCTTGAGAAAACCTTTTCATACAGAAGATACTCAAAGGCTGGTTAAGAAGGCTGTGAATGTAAAAATTATTAGGTGAGCATTTTCTAGCACATACATTTAGTGTTCTCTCTTGGATCACAGAAAGGTTTAGATAACTTCTTCAATTCCCTTGCAGCCTTATTTCACATGATTCTGTAACCTAGTTGTTATCTTCTGTGATTTTGAACAAAAATATCTCAGAAAAATCATACTCATTGTTTACAATTATCTATTTCAAATACACATATTCTGGAAACTCATATCCATATTAGGAAACAGACTGGTGAGCAGACAACACAACCAAATGTGAAATTTAATTACTATCACTGTGTTAACTCCAAAAGAACAAGAAATTGACTGCCCAGGTAGGAGGTAGAATTAAAATCCCAGCAAATAAATAAAAGTTTATTGTACTTTTTTGCTCTTTTTGAGCTGTACACTTCTAGACCTATATAAATTTCCAAGGTATTCCTCTTTCAAATGCTTCCCTAGCATGCTCCAATGAAATTTTTAAACAGTGAGAAATATGTGGATTTAAATAGATGGAGTTAGCAATTCAAGAAAGTTGTATAGTGCTTTTCTACACCAATTCTGAAGTTGGGAAGACCAGTTGTTGCTGTTTTGCAGAAGCAAGTTTTAAATAAGAAGTAGTACTTTTAAAGGTGCTGACATCAAAATCATAGTTGGTACTTTTCCTCCACTGTTTAAA
>VXBW01005984.1:610801-655232 GCA_013400375.1 Thinocorus orbignyianus
AAAAAAAAAACAACCCACAACAAAACTTTTGAAATAAATTCAAGTCTGATGTTTCACGTGTAAAGAAAGATCTGTAATAGCCATCTTTTTCCACTTAAAAAGTCTATGTAAAACAGGGTTTAGGATGATAGCTTAACTATTTAATTTAATTCCTGTAAATGCTATGATGGATCTCTCAGTGGTGATCTAATTCACCTAAATTAGGCATCTGTCTTTCCCCGCTGACTGTGCATGAAACTGCTAGATGCTCTTATTAATTTAGGAAACAACCTACCTAATTGTTAGCTTGAGGTTGATGCCTGCCAGAGAATGGCTGGCTTTCAAAAAGCTGGCTGGTAATTGCCAACATTGAAAACTAAGTATGAAGTTTCACTGCCTTAAATTCTGCATTACAACTTTGCTCTAAGAGGAGAGGGTAAGCTTTGACAAATGGAAAAAATAAAAGAATTAGAGGCAAATGTTTTATCTAAATTGTAATTTCATAATACACCCTATGCAAGGAGAGAGGTCTGGGTATATCTTTGCAGCTGATATATTTTTAATGGCTTTTTTTTTTTTTAACTCTGCATCAAGAAATGAAGAGTATGTATATATTACCCCTGAAATACTCATTAATTAATTAATTGGAAATCTGTGAAGATGTAGAAAATGTGAGGATTTTGGAACTCAATGATCTTCAAGGTCCCTTCCNTATTTATAACTGGTAATTTTAAAATTGTTATTCTATGATTGAGAACATTTATTTATTCGAAGCTTTATCAGATGATAGTATCTATGAAAAAATTGAAGTAAAACTTGCTGCAATCACTTCTGATTGGTCTGCTTCATAGAATTCCTCCATTTTACAGGTATTGATCACTGTTACCACCTTTCAACACATCTGCCTTCTGGGACTTTGAAGCACAAAACACAGGGAGTGTAAAAACATGCAGTTAGTTAGAAAAAGGTATAATGAAAATATGAAAATCATTCTGCCTTGGTTTACTGTGCAAATTGGATTTTGTTTTGTTTTCCAAAACCAGTAAGGTTGTTGGCAGTTTCAACATCGCTTCTTTGTCGGTAAGTAGCGATGAAACCATTTTACACACCACCTGAATCACAGATCGTTTGTGAGTGCTTAGTTAAGTCTCCCCTTGGACAGTCGCATTGTAAAGATTAGGGGTAAAACTGCAGAGAGACAAAGATTTCCCACCTATTCCTTTCACGGCAATGTAAGTGTATGATTAGGTTAAATCTCTAGTGGAAAAGGGGTAAAAATGCTAATGATGCCAAAGGATTCCAACAATATCTCCAGGCAAAGTAAGGCCTGTTGCTGCACTGCCTTGGAAAAATTCATTATCTGACCACATTTATTTGGCGCAAGGAGAATTGTCAGTTTTAAGATTATTATATTTTTCCATCTTTGCCTGTGCTTCTGGATCTCATGCTGCATTGCCAGCTCATTCAGAGCTTTACTCTTCTGGATATATATTAATCAGATTCTGATATTCCATTCTTAACCAAGGGGTGCAATTTTATTCAGTTTAAAAATTTTCAGAGACACTGGAGAACATATCACACAGACTAATTTTTGGACACTGAAGTCAGGAGGTTAGACTCCTTAAGCTCCTTAGGTCACCAGAAGAGAGTTACTTTTCCTCAAAGAGCCATTTTTATCATAATGTGCATACTACAGAGGATCTTACTGTACATTTTTCAAATCACCCTGTGGAAGGACCACTCTTTCCCTCCTTACTGACTTTACAGAGTGACTATGCAGCCTGTCTGTCCTGGATACATTAAGCGTGGTTGTCATCTTCACCCTTTTATCCAGCTATCTTGCATAGCTACTGCTGTTAGCTCTATTCTTGTCTTAGAAATCTTGCAGTTCATGTTCCTGACATTGACAGTTTATCTGTATACTAGAGACAGAAGGCTTAAGCAAGGTCATCTAGACCAATCTAACAGCTTGCTGATACTAAATGGGTAAATCCACCTTTGCCAGCTTCTGGCCATCCAGTTCTTTATTGTGTTGGATGAAATACAAGCCACATTTCAGACTACTGCTAGTTTAGCTTCGCATTGGATTGGCAAACCGAATGGCTTACTGAAAGGGAATGCATGATTTATGCACAGGAGGGTGCAGGAGTATATGACTCAAAGATGTGCAAGCAGAGCTACTGCCTTAGAGGCAATAAGCTGTTAAATCATTTCAGCTTATCTTGTTTGCTTGCTCTGGGAAATACAAAGTATCAGTGTTTTAAACAAATTTATTAAGTTAAATTAATTTAACAGTTACAGCAACAAGGATGTGAAAAAGAGAAGCCTACATTTAAGCTCAAAATAGAAAATATGCTTAGTAGTATTTTGAAATTTTGAAACCTCATATCCTGTTAGTCCATGCAAGAAAGGCTGTTCAGGAAGTCACAGAGCAGAATGAGATCTTTGTACTTGCCAAGACATCTCTGCATTGCTACATACAGCTCTAAGACACTGTCTTATAGGGGTTTCTTCCTCAACCTTCCTTCATCCTCCATAAGCTATGGCATGCTCAGTTCCTGGGTCTGGTTCTGTAGCATGTACAAATCTGGCTGACTGGCCAAGCAGAAAAATAAAATTGTCTCACATTAAATAAGGGGCAGTAATTGGTTTTTTTTTTTTTCCCCACCACTCACCAGTTTTCACAGGACATAAACTCAACATCTTTATATCCACAACACTGTGTATTAAGTCTGGATGAGTTGGAGATAACGCTCTTCACAGCAGCCCACATGGTGCTGTGTGTTGGATTTGTGATCAAAACTGGACCAAAACCTTGCTGAATGTGTTTGAAACTGTTCAGTAGATTCAAAAGTGTTGTGGAGATCAACATAAAAAGACTTGTTTTTAAGAAAAAACCCTATGATAAGTATCTCCACAGCTAATATGAACAAATTTATACAAATTCCATTCCTCTAAACACATGCAAAGAAATAAAAAGTTTAATTATGCTCTTGAAGTTTTAGAGAGCCTGAGAGCTAGAAGAAGAAGAAGAAATAAAAGTTTTATACCTCTGCGAGTTCCTTTCGTAACATACCAAGAATTTTATCTGACACTTTTCAGATACAAAGAACAAAATACTATTTTTGTGCATCATGTTTGCATTTTATAGCATCTGAAGCTGCATGTGCCAACCATCTTGAGATAACGTTATTTACTATTTTTGTAAGAGTCTTTCTTTACTTCAGAAAAGAAAATAAAACTGATAACTCACTTTTTCTTTATAATAAAGTTCCAAAACAACATGACTTGCAATTTTAGAAGTTAAAGGATTTTTCCTATAAGTAATCAAAATTCTAGCTAGGTTCTTGAAGTCAACAGTTTCTCAGATAAGGTTTTCCTTTTTTTATTACTGTTTTGGTGTTACAAGTTATACAGTCTCACACTATGTTGACTGGTATTACAAGGCAACTGGAAAAAAGCTGCAATATGACCCTCATTGTGTGTAAATAACTGTCCATATCTTGACATATTTTTTTATAGAATTAACAAATTACTGGAATGATTCACAGAAGACCAAAAAATCCAGATGTGCCAAGGTATGCATGCAAGTTACTTATATTCAAGCACATCACTCAGAACAAGCCAGACAGGAAGTATTCATCAGGTGTGTGTCTTTATTACAGTAACGTGATCAATACTAGCAGCTGTGTTTAAATATCAATTACAAATGACTGACAGTGTTTAAAAGACCTTTTTCTTCAAATAAATGGTAAAAAGTATGCATACAGTAGGCACAATGGAAGTGCAAATTACATGTTACTACTCCAGCTACGTGTGGTCTGGCATTAGTAAACAAGCAATTCATTCTGCACTCTTTTTTTTTCTGCTTGAGCTTGCTAATTACTGTAATAGGGGAATCCTAGACTGGGATGTCAGGAATTCAGTTGAATTCACCATCATACTTACAAGCAATAATCATAAAGCAATGAATACTATTATCTTCATATATCTAATACGTTGAACCTTCAGTTTTGAGCAAAGAAATCCTGCACCTTAATCTTCTATTCCAATATTGGTTTCTATACAATCAGCAATTGATGTACTAATTAAAACATATACTGTCTTCATTCTTGATCTTGTAAGAAATAAAATCTAAGTAATATTATGATATTTTTGAACAAAGAACTGGAAATACTTTTCTGTGACCAAAAGGTACCATAAATATTCAACTCCGTGTTTAATTCTTGATGCACACTGGAGTCCTTCTTATTTGATAAGTAAAGCTCTAGTAGAATCCAAGTCTTCAAATTTAAGATCTGTAAATGCCATACTCTGCTGTTTTAGCTAAAATAAGCACATCTTTTAACACATATTGCAGCATTCATCACCCTCCTTAAATCTCAACACTAAAGTGAGAATTTATGGTTTGTTTTGCAAGAAGAAAAGCCCAAAGAAATACTTGAAATTTTTGACCAATTCCCAATATGCAAGCATTATAATTATTCTGAATGCACAAGCCTCAAGACCAGAACTTTAAACATTTCCATAATATTCACTTTTGTGTTTCTGTTCTTATTATGAATAAAACAGCATGATAATATCTTCCAAAATTAATTCATTATATATACTCTATATAAAGACCTCAATGTAAATTAAAATATATTTAACTAGAAATAATCGAATCATTGTTTCCTGTCACACTAGTTAATAACATGAAAGGCTCCAAAATATGAAATAAGTTTCACAGAACTTGCATTTTAAAGGGTGCATTCCATGCTGTACCTGTTAGAAAAGTTTTTCAGCTACAACTGAAGACATACATCATTGCTTATATAAAAATTTAATTCAGTCAAGATGCTATTCTTCCTCTGTTTTGAAAAACACACACCCCTCCTGAAATAAGCTGTGACAAATCAGCTAGTGAACCAAGACTTTCAGGGAAACGTTTCTGCAGTTTTTCCTTAAACCAAGAGTTCCTGTGCTGACAAACAGAAATTTCTGGAGGAAGGCTTTACTACAACAGATATGAGAATCCGTGACTTCTCCAACAAGAGAACTCAGAACTGAGTCTGACCACAGAAATGTGTTTATAACCATGCAGAAAATATCCTGTGTCTAAGGACTCCTGGAGTACAACTCCAGGGCACAGCGTATAGCAACGATTTGTGCAGTCTTCTATGGTTATCTCTCATTCTCCATCACTTCTGAGGATTAGCCTCTCAAGTTTGCTGTTCTCAAGTCTCCCACTCTCTGCTTACACTGCAAACTTCTTCTCTTTCTTTTGTTCTCCTTATTCTCAGCCCACCCTGCCCTATACTCCAGAAACTTCTTTGCTGAGCGTGCAGTTGTTGTGAGAAGAGGTATGGTTCTTGTGAGGGACACAGCAAGTATTCAGTGCTCTCTACTCTTCTACAGTCTTTAAGTGGAATATACATATATTCCACTTAAATATACATGCATATATATGTAGATACGTAACGTATTTATAAATTACAAATAAATCAGATAAATGACCTATAGAATGAGACAGGCCAATATCTGCTAGACAAACTAATGAATTTTAAGTAAAATCTAAACAGTTTAATGAAATTTCAGGAATATTTAAAACCACTGACATGTATGTAGCATGAGAAATATAATTTGCTTCAACGTCTTTGGTTTGCTAAGCTTCACTTTGTTTACCCCCTTAATCATTATAGAAACGGTCTCAATAAGATTGTCGGGAACAGATTAATAAACTGCAAAGAGCTACTAGAAACAACAGTTTAAGAGTGCCAAAAAGAAAAAAATTAAAATGAGTAAAACTGCTGTATAATGTACAAATTATTAGCAAAACCAATAGCTTTCTTCTCAACAGACTACACCTAAATATCAAATAATCATCTTTTTCTTAAAAGGAGGAAAAATATTTTAATATGCTATTATCCTATATTTTGAACTTTTCTTTCCTACTAACAACCTTCCTCTGATTATGCTTTTTGTTCTATTATCTATCTTATTAGCCAGCTGTTAAGAAGATGACATATAGCCTGTCTTGCTCTAATAGATTCTTGCTTCAAGAATCCAAAACCCTACTTGGGAATGGATCCAGATTCAATCTGCCTACTCCCAGCGAAAAAATATGCAGGTAGCAATTTTGTATATAAACACTTGCACTGTCTTTCTGTTGGCACTGGAAATCCACTTGTACACACAGCACAGGAGTTTACACCTGGGCTCACACAACTGTTTCTTTCAGAGATTAAGTAAATGTTTGTTAATTAAGCATTATGACTGTGCATTTCAGTCAAAAATAAAATAAATTAAAAAAACGAAACCCAAAACAACACCTCAAAACTTTAAAACCTTCAGGTATTAAGATTTAAGAGATTTCCATAAAGTAATTTATAAGGCTATCCAGATATATTTCACCCACATACAGCAATAATTGGCAACGTGGCTAGAGTGTGGCCAGACGCCAATGTCTTGAGTTATTTGATAGCTTAAAGATACTGTGACATGAAAATGTGGCAGGTAATGAAAGAAAGCAGGGAATATAGAGTAAACAAATATGTAGCAGGACTTAGCTTGATACGCTATATTATTAGACAGTGGAAACAATCCCATTTTCTTTCCAAGGTAATATACACCTTGTTTATCCTTAATGCTTGTAGGCACTTAACTGGAATGCCAAAGTCATTCTCTTTAAATCAGGAGAGGGGGAAAAAAAAGTACCTTCAAAACACGATTTTGGTGTTAGGATTAAGTGATTCTCTGTATTTTTCCATCAACTGTGAAAACAATATACAGCGACTATGTTCCTGGCTTAGCTATTTCAGGTTTGTGCCTGTAGAATGAACACAGTTATATCTATGCTGAACACATAAATAAATGTTAATGTTTCTAACTTCTGCAGGCCTTGCATCTCCTTGATCTTCAAAAGAATAAAATAAAACAAAGTTAAAACATTCTTCAGGGAAGGCACCAGGGGTTGTAGAATTGTCAATAAAAAACTAATTTGGTCTACAGAATTTTTATTACAAGCCACCCTTCACAAAATGTCCTGAAAACAAAGGGAAAAAAAACAAAACAAAACAAAAAAAAAAAAAAAAAAAAACAAACAAACAAAAAAAAAACACCAAAAAACAAAAACAAAAAAAAAAACCAAACAAACAAAACATTTTCCCTGCATATAAATAACAAAGTTTGGAATCCCATTTATAGTCACAGATGCATACAAGGTGACTCAGTGAAGATACACAGGGCTCTATTAACCTGGAGCAGCATGCTCTGCTCCCAATTCACCAGATGTCTCCTCTGAGCTTAGCATCTTTGAATACTTGTGACAAAAATCTGATTTATTTTTTTTTTTTTGTCTAGACAAAAATTCAAAATGGTCAGTTGTAATGTCTTTCATCTCATTATAGCAACACACCTCACCTTCAGTACTGAAACAACTACAGAGTTTCTGAACTCCTTTGATTTTTTTATGCTGTAGAAGCTAATTAGTGTTACTACCAATTCCATAGGAAACAAGCATCAAACAATAATTTTCAATCATTATTCTCCTCATCTAACACATAAATTCTGGTAATCTAGAATATTTTATTAATATTAATATTGTTTATTAAAACTGCATAAATATGTTGCGGTATCAGTAAAAGGAAAATATCCAGAAGCTATATCATAAAATGTTAAAATACACATCTGCAAATTACATAAAACTACATCATTGCAGTCTAGTGATTAAAAAAAAATGCAGAGGAACGACTGATGGGGGAAAAAAAAAAAGAAAGGATAGAAGAAAATGTGAAGTATTGATTTACAACCTGTTAAGAAACGATAATGAATGCTGGCATAATCCATGAACAGGACATTCTAGACTCATTCTGAAGACTTATTTCAAGGAACACTGCCAACAAAAACAAGTAATGCAGGTCTCAGCAATCTCTAGACTGCTTCCAATAAAGAGACGTACTCAATCAATAATATTATATTTATGAGGGTTTTGTCCCTCTTTTTAAAATTATTCTATTAATAAAGTAATTCTTCTGTTTTCTGTTAAATCAAAACAAAAAAATGTATAGTATCAGAAATCTTTTCTATGAAAGACAGAACAATAGACAGGAAAATGCAGTTCCTCAGGAAAGAGAGGTAGTGTACTGGATTGTTGGGTTTGGACAACGGAACAGCTTTACTGAAAGTGCTTTGGTCTCTTGTAACGAACATGCTACAGTTAACAAGCCATAATTCAGAAAAGCAAACACATAAATCGCTGGTTGGAATAAAACAGTAGATTTCCTTGCTACATTATCATATGATATGAAACTGAATTTTAGACTGTGGCTTGCAAAAAAAAAAAAGTTTAAAATGTGGTATAAAAAAAAAAAAAAAAAAAAAAAAAAAAAAAAAAAAAAAAAAACAGAAACAGTTTCCCCAAAATTAAAATATTTTAACTACCAGCTACACCCTGAAAAGTCCTTAGTTTTATTTTACCTGAAGTGTAACATGCCATTTGTGTTCATGGAACATATAATGAAATACATTCAATTCAACTTTGTAGTTTCATTACTCCACTCTATATTGAAACGAGTTTAAATAAAAAGAAAATGAAAGGAAAAGGAGCCTGACTCTTCTAACACACAGGATCTCTCTGTGTTCTTTAAAGACTCTGGAATAACTATTTACTTTTTATATATTTTCGCTAAATTTCCATAGCAGCACAATGAGATCCCGAATACTGAATTAAAAATGAAAAACCTCAGGAAGGGTTCACCTCTCTTAAGTACCTGGTCTAACATCTTGGTTTATTTTAGCTTTGGCCGGGTTACACACCAGTTTCTAAGTAATCATCAAATAAACTTGCTAAAAATATACCTAAGAAATGCTGAAAAAGATATCTCCACACAGCCCATAACTATATCTATGCCTGTAATTATTACTGAAGTGATTTCTGAAAAAAAAAAAAAAAAAAAAAAAAAAAAAAAAAAAAAAAAAGAAACTTTTACCTGGTTATATGCTATATTGGATAGAAAGAGTTCTAAATTTCTCCTGGCTGCTGAGATATACAGCACTGTTCTCCCAGCCTTAATTAATGTTTCTGTGCTGGACACATACATTATAGCTTACCGCTATCAACTCTGTGAAAATGGACAGAAGCCGGGTGAATCAATATCCTCACTTTAAAAGAATTTTCAGCTACATACAAATTTGGCAACGTAGCAAATGAATTATGTGATAGCACTTTGCAAAAAGATCAATTACATACTGCATTGGACTCCCTTATTGAACCACACCTAACATAGTATGAAGTCACAGATATTGCTAGTCAGGCTGAGTCAGCAGCAGCAGTAGCAAAAATAGGATCTTCAGGTAGAAGAAGCAGTGCTCAAGGTATTCAGTGGCTACAGATGTAACCTTTAAACACGATAATTGAAAACTCCAAGACTGCAAACAGAAAACCAAATCTAAATAATCTCAAATTGAGCACCTACGTAGCCTGAACCTATCCTTAAAACCACTATGATAGCCAGTATCTCCCAAAATGGTTTGAGACCAGCTCTTGGAAAGCTACAATATTTCTGTCAACACTGTGAGAACTGAAAAAAGAACTCTCTCACCATTGAAAAGTTCTTGCTTGTGAAAGAACTAAAGAAAAAAATGGAAATTTATGCTCTGGCAGAACACTAAAACAATGTGAATATGAAGTGAAAAAAAAAAAATCATAGAATAGTAGAATAACTTATGTTTTTAGGGGTGTCTGAAGGTCATCCTGTCCAGCTCCCTACTAAAAGTAAGTCTATTTACATCAGGTTTCCCAGGACAGTATCCTGTACAGTGTTGAACATCTCCAAAGATGGACAATCTCTCTGGGGATGTTGTTCCAGCATTTGACTGCTCTGATGGCATAATTTTTTTTCACAATTGTAATTACAGCAGAATAGTTTACAGCTGGATACAGACGATTTGCAGTGGATTTGAAATGGCTTAACAACCTCCATGTCTTTGATTCCCAACATACAATATACTATAAAATGAACTTCCAATTTGTGATACAAACAACTTGATAACTGTTTCATTTAGGGGACCTCAGGAAAAGCCCGGGAAAAATATATGTTTCATTAATGATATCTGTCTCTAGAATCCACAATAGCTGTGACTGAATGTTCAAGGTGGACAAGCTCTCAAGGTTTATGTTACTCACACGAAGATATTGATGACTGAGGTACCGTTATTACGTATTTTCTGTTTAGATGATTCAACATAGAAAAAAAAAAGTGATTGACATTTGTAAGTTAACTTGATCACAAAATACATGACAGTCGTTATGTTATTATTCTGAAGATTACTTCATTAAATGGCCAGAAATAGGATTTATATCACAAGTGTTGCTGTATTCTCCTTCCTCTCTACTGTTTTTGTCAGAAACAAAACCACATAAAAATTAGCATCTGATTATAGATCATCATTTATTTCCTTCAAATTTGAAAATTTTCTGATAAAACAATCTGGCACAAGAGATCAGAGTACTACCCTAATGTCAATGAAGACATCAATTGCATCAAAAGGATAATTCTCGTTAGAAAGACAATTCACACCCTGTTAATCTGGCAGAAAAATCTCAAACTCACTGTGAACTTCTTACAAACACACAGAACAACGTAGTTGTACAATACAGAGCACTTCCATAAGCAACTTGCACATATTTCTCACCTTTTCTGATCTAGTTCAAAAACTAAGACTAACCTGTGTTCTGTCAAATTCAGATGACCCCCTGTTGGGTGTACAACATTAGCGTGTACTTAGAGAAACAAGTTTTCATATGAAAAGCGTCACAGTGGGGAGCAATGTTTTCTGCCAAGTGCTGATTTCTCAATATTGATGGAAGACAGAAGAGTGCACTGCTTATATGAAATGATCTCTACATTTGCCTTTGTTTGTCTTGTGAAAACACAGGAATGCTTTGACCCTAGTTTCCTTACACACATAGAAAGTACTTATATCACCATTTAGATCCAGCTGCATAGCGGTCCTCTACAACTTACTTACTGGACTAGAAAAGGATAAGAGGAAAGAATATAGGTATAACTGCTAGCACCACAACTTCTAGAGCTAACAGAATGCTTCCAACAACTCATCAGTGTTTCTTAAAATAAACAAATTCAGGATACAATTTATCTCTCACACAGTATTAGTCCTATCTACTTTCCAGCAACCTCTCCAATCTCTTCAGGAAGAATTAGCCAATTTAAATTTCGGTGTCACAGAGATTAACAGCAGCTTTAATTTTGTTCAAAGTGAGCTTCAAAAATTCAGCTACACAACCCAAGTTTTTCTGTCAAAGCTTTAGATATAAATAAGATTTAATGTCTCTTTCAGATTTGTTAAAGACTAAATAAAAGGATTCAGAGTTTTTTCTGAGGTCAAGTGCTAATCATGGCTAGCAGAAATGCAAAATCAGAATAGTTTCGTACTGTCTGAAAGATAAACAACAGTGATTTTTTTATTCTACAGAATCACCAGCAGGTCCTTTGTGTTAATGACACTGACAAAAAAAAAAAATTTCATCATTTGCATTTGAATTACACTTGAAGAAAAAGAAATCTTCAAAATTACATTATTATAAGCATATCTTTTAGATTCAGGATTCCTGACTAGTGGGACCTACATGAATTCAGTTTAAGAAAAATCATGTCTTCTCTTCGGCTTCACAGAGCATTAATAGGGAAACAAGACAAGCATTTTTAGATGATCATCATCCAAGAATGATGTGGCTGAATTACGTTCAATGCTTTAGAAACACTAGTGGCAGCGTATAGTCACTTTTGTTTAGCAGGTAGACTGTTCTGTGAAGTGAGGTCAGTCGTAAGTGGGAGCCTTGGAAGACTTGCACTCAGCACTTATTTAGTTATTTTCGTATAGATATTGTTATGATATAATCAAAGTAATAGGAGTTAAAAACATGATAAATAAATATTGTTGTAAAGAAAAATAATAGTGGCAGTGATCCTGGAAGAATCTCTTGAAAGAGCAATATTTGCACTAAGGTAGTGATAGAATATTTAAGTGTGATGTCACATGACTATAACACGACTTCTGTTCCTCCATGCTTTAAATTCATGACAAGATTTGCCCATAAGGTTTTAATCTTTACTTATTAGTATTACAGAAAATATTCATCACACACTTCATAACAAAATTATAACTACAAGATTTGCCTGGTAGGTATAACACTTACGTAAGAGATTTCATGGGCAAACACACAAAGGTTTTCCAATCTCCAAATAACAACCTCAGATAACCAAGATTAAATTGGAAATTTAAAAATATTTTTTAAAAATTAAGGAAAAAACCCCCCACAAACACAACTTCAAAAGGGTTGAAGTATGTACACAATATAGCCCAAACCATTAAGCAAAAAAACCTACTAAACTGTGATCAAGACTATAATACACATTGCATTAGTGAGGCTTTGTGGTTTATTATGTTGTTTTCAGAGTCTCCTCAGTGTGTAAAATGGGCACTTTGGTAATCCACACATTTATAATTCACAAAACACTCTTAAAATCTATGCATTTGTCAACAGAGATTTAAGAGCAACATCATAGTGAGGTCTCAGGTTGACCTCATTTTATTTGCAAGATATATGACACTATAATACTGCATAATATCATACTAGATATAACTTATTAAAAGCTAAGGATGATCAGGATCTACTTAGGAGCCAGTTCTAACATCTAGATTTAAAATTTAGTTACAAAGCAGAAAAAATAGTAGTTTTTCAACAGATTTTATTTGGAAGTTGAACTCAAATCCAGACTTAATGTATGCTTTGTTGCTGCTCAACGAGAGCTGGATCAAACTCATTTTACAGCCACCTTCAAAAAAAAAATGGTTTGGTTTTATCATTGCAAAGTCACTGGTACCCTGTGGCAACTGCAATCTTCAGCCATATATTAAGACACCTACATATCCTGTACAGTACACGAGAAATAATGGGAAGAGGCTAGCATACTAAGCAGGAAGCTACCTGAGCTTACTGGAAAGAAATCTTAAGAAGTTCTGTAAAAACAAAAACAAACAAAAAAAAACCAAACAAACAAAAAAAAAGAAAAAAACAACCAAAAAAACCCTAGAATGAATCTTCTCCCTCCTCGATGGACTCAGCCATGATTCATGATTACAATTAGGTGGCTACACCAACTAGCTCTTTCTCAGAGAACTGCTTCAAAAAGTGAAAATGCAGCCCATACTCAAGTCCAGTAACTCAGTGACTAAGCCGCTCAGCCGTATAATGGGAGGGGAAAAAGCAAAGTATCTCCAGACATCTATTTTCCCTTATTACATGAAGTATTTGAACCTCCAAGAGAGTATCCCAACTGCTTATATTTGTAAGTCACTCTGTTCCATGTTACGTATCTAGTCACTGTGAGGACCTCAAAATTTCTTCACATGTGTGTACTAAATCCAGTTTACCACAGAGGCAGTTACCTTGTCTACGGATCGGTAAATACCCAAGTGTGAAAACCCGAACGCTTTCACACGAAGAAGAGCCAAGAGCCTTACAAATTAGTCATTTAAATAGCACCTAAGATGCTGTAATCTCTATTGCAATCCCTGATAAAAAAAAAATTGTAAGGAAGAGGTGTGAGGCCATCCTCCATTATGCTTTAATCAATGGATTTAAAGCAGACCTAAACAGCATCTCATTACTCAAAACACTTTGTGTTGGCTTCAGTAGGTACATTCTGACCAAGACAACTAGATTATGCATGAAAGGCTGGACAGAGAAGCAGTCATTCTAAATCCTAGAGCGTGGATGATAAGAACCTTTGAATTATCATGACAGTGGTGGCTGGAGCACTTGCAAAAATATGCAAGCCTACAGAATGACTTTGTGAGGCACAATCAGATAATTTAGATATCTCCATTTTGGAACAGAAATAGATTAGGAGTTCAGAGAACTTAGATGACTGATATGCTATGTTTATAAAGATGGTCAAAAAGGGCATTTTAATTTTTTTTTCAATAAATTTTCCCACACAACTAGAACTACATAGTTTCTCAACTGCACATAGTTCACATCCAGCTCTGAGCACAAACATTAGGAGCTGTCTTCTGTTTGCAGTCATCCACAGAAACACATCCATGTAGAACCCTTACTGACTTACTCAGTTCAAAAAGGTTGTTCAGAGAATTGTAATTTAAAGAGCTTTATTCTATTTTGTGTTCTCTATATCAACACCTTTGTTCAGTGGAATGAAAATGGTATTTAAAATGTTTCAACTTCCTAGAGGTTCAGCAATGTTTTTGTCCATACTGGTTTTATACCACCTGGAAAAACTCACCAGATTAAGAATAATGGCAAAAGATAACTGGGATAGGTCAGTGTGATAGACTGATGACCTTTATACAGTCTAGAAAAGTGTTTTTATGTTTCATATTTAAATTAGGTTACTAGAAAATAAGGGAAAAAGCATAGTACATTAAACTGTGTCAGAGGACAGAGATACATACTGATGAACTATCAAGAGAGAACATTTCTGATTGTAATTTCCACTAGAACATGTTAATGTCTACTTTCAGTCATTGCCTGTGATATAGTATATAGCAGTAAAATCTCAGTAGAACACGATTCACATATTTTAGCAAATCAGCATAAGGACTGTTACGTGCCTTTGGAAGAAGTTGATATGAGTTACAGATTTCATTACTTTGTAGGTGGAATTATAGACAAGATATGACTTCTCTGTGTCAGATTCCATCAGCTAGTATTATCATTTACTGATTTATAACTCTTCAGATGCACTGAATATGCAATTCTGTATGCAACAGTAGCATACTTCAGCTATTTAACAGCTAAAAAGGACCTTCTATACAGCATTTCATATACTAAACATTCATATTCTTGTCTTTCATTTCTCACATTCAGGTTTAGCAAATGAACTCATTAAATCCTTGAAAACAAAACCAAGTAATTTGTAACTTCTGGTAGATTCATTCATGAATATATTCAGTGTACTTTTATTAAAATCTTGTAAATTCATATTTTAATTCAATACTCATGGTTTCTAGCACTGGTTTTGTATCAGTTTTAAGTGAATTTTACTGAGTTTCTCATACGTAAAGTGGAAATGACAACTAAGATTAGCTTTATCTAGTCAAGCTGTATCTAGTCAGCTACTTGTGGATGCAGAGCTTTTCCTTATTATAGGCACGTTTACCACTTCAGTACTAAGGCTACAATCTTTGAATATGACACAGGATAGTACTTTTGTTCCGTATTTAGTATCAAAGGTGACAGATAGCAGACCATCTGCTAAACTGTGTTTTCTGCAATAGATTTATTACTATAAGGTACACAGAGTCAATCAGCACAAACCCAGTAATAGCTTTTTATGTTGAAATGAATTTTATCTACAAAAAAACAATAAGAAATACATGTACGAAACTGAATGGAATGTTTGAAAGTTAAATTCCATTTAACAATGTAGTTTATCTATCTGTTGCCAAAGACATGGATAAAAGTCACAGTATCTAAACTGGCAAATAAATAGAGGTAACATAATTTATACCCTTAAAGAGAAATAACTTAAACTGTCATGAGTGTTAGGATAAGTAACACTTAAAAGGATTAGCTAGTTTCACATAATAAAAAATCTTCTTGTTACAAGCAACTTTCAATAGACTACTTTTCCAAGTACTCTGATTCCCTAACTCTGAAGTGAAATATTCATTTCAATCAAAATACAAAAAAAAAAAAAAATAAAATTAAAAAAAATTACTGTCTATCTGAGTAAGAATAAAAGAATAGAAAAAGTAATTTCTTGGGTCATGGGGTGAGAATAGATACTACATGATTGTCCTCTGGGTTACAAAAAGTGCACCACCTCTGCGCAAACAGTTAATGGTTACTGGTATATACACTGTTTGTGCCTTTTCTTCCTGCAGCTCTGCCAGTCCAGATTGCCTTTCATCCCACAGTTCCATTCTTCCAGGTATAAGACATGACTATACTAAAGCATGTGTGTAGATACATTCCTGTTACGCAGTTCTGCTCACATCATTTTCCAGTCTGAAGGACATAGCGTGGTGAACTCTTCATGTTTGTGTGCCTGGGTTTCCTTTAGGCTGGTGAGGTGAGACAGCACACTCCCACAGCTCCTCCAGCTTTCAGGACAAGGGCTGCATGGTGACCTGATCAGCACAAACATACCAAACACAGACTTGACTCTGAAACACAAATGTGATGCAGACTTGATTGAAGAACAGTTGATTGAACGGGATTGTTAGGTAACTTTCCATCAGCTACACTGGTCAAATTTCAGTGTTTGCACTAAGAATCTCTGAGTGAAAGCACTTGCTAGCAATAAATAAATTATCTCTATCTGAGACCAGTCCTCTAGGCACCTGTCTGATCTCCAGGATTGGCTAGAAAGTGCTGAGTAAAAGCCAAGAAATATTAACCATTTTGTCAAATTGTCGAAATGAGTAGGTTTTGGATTTGTTTTTCCTAGAAATATAACCAATGCATAACTCTGCAGAGTTTTATTCAACAGAGTTGAAAAAAGCTCTTGATGAAACAAGGACCCTAGTAACAGGTGCATCACATCTGCTCAGCCATAGACACACAGCTTAATAGGGACTGGTATACCAACTCATTGTCACGAATGCACTGAGCATCTGAAGGTTTTTCACAGCTCTTGTGTCTAAACACACATCCTTAAGAACTGAATGCACACATTCATCACCCTATCTCTGGTTTCCACAGACAAGTCTTCTAAAGACCAGTCAATTTGGAAGATTAGTGGACCAAGACTCTGGGGAACACCGTGCAGTACTTGTACTCCACAGTTTGAAAGACTACATAAGTAAACCAAGATTACTGCATTTTTTCCTATAAGTAAACTAAACACATAATGGAAAGCAATCTGTGCTGCTAGTGGAAAAAAAGCTAATATGTTGGTATGCTTCATGTGTGGCATACCAGCACCAAGATGCTGTTAATGGCCATCTACTGTTCCTATACATCACTTTCAATAAGATGCCTTCATAACTTCTCCTGCACTTTGGAACTGATTGCTGGTAAGAAGCATGTTAGCAACAAAATAGTGATAAATACTGGAAAATAGTTCAGAATTTTCGTTCCTCCCCAATACGGGCTAAGAATTTAGGGAATGTGAATGCTATGGTATTGCAGTAAAGATATAAAACTTGCAAAAAACATTACTAAACTGTTTGGGTTTTTGTTTTTTTTTTTTTTGTTTTGTTTTGTTTTCAGCAGAGAGCAATTAATTACATACCTGTAGTTCACACAAAACAATTAAAGAGAAATGTTTATCAGCTTTAGTCTGCACTGAAAAGGTTTTACTTCTGCTCTTCACACAATAGCATTTAATTTAGTAATTTGCATGAATATAAATGGCATAATGATTAAAATCAGCTTTTCTCCCCGTTGTGACCCAGCTTTAATTATGGCTCATTTGGTTTTCAGTAACACTGCCAGGAAAAAGGGCATGTTGAGCAAGCTGTTTCTAGACAATGCTCATATGTGACACATTAGGGAGTCTCATCAGCATGATATGATGATGCATTGGCTTTTTTTTTTTTCTCTCCCAAATATCTAAGTTACTGCCCGTTACATTCATTAGTATCTTCACATCTTCATAGGGTTATTTAAGTCACTCTCTGCAAGACACTTTCTTTCATTACTGTCTACCTGCCTGTCTGAACTACTTTGTTTAAAATTCACAAAATACTAAAATTACACAAAAATCTAAAAATCAGTAGCTTTGGACAAGTACAATCCTAAACCATCAAATAAATAAATAAATGTTAAGGAAGTACCACGTCTTCCCTCTTAAGCTACCAACTATAGGATGTTTATGCTTGCCATTTACATTAATCAGACTGCAGCGTTTTGTGTCACTCTGGTTCGAAGCATTAAGTAGACGGCACACACAAACAGCTCAGCCTCTCTTCATTTTGAAGAGCTGTTGCTGACTGTTAGGCTTGGTGTTCTATTTTCTCCCTCATTTGTAGTTTCTCTGCTTTGTTAGTTTACAACTAGTATGAGTTCCATGGTGTGGAATAGTACTATCTGCACCTGAGACTCCATGAATTATACACAAGATGCTGTGTATTGTTTAAAGAAAACTAAATGAGCTTTTAGTTTGTCATTTACTCTATGCCCCTAATGAGAATTCCAAATGCTCAGAGTTTTCATTCGAGAGAGTCATTTTTGCTCCCATATAGAATTAACACTAATAAAGAGATTCTATTGAGATCTCTATTGAGATTTCTCAAAGACTTGTTTTCATTACCAGCTTTATGAAGTCACAATGCAGATTGCTTATAGCAATCAATAAACATCCATTATTTAGGACTCTTTTAAACACTAAAAATGGATATGATACACAATGAGCTTTCTTGTTGCTAATGTCTGGAAACTTTCTGGAGCTATACTTATACTATGAGTACAAAGACATCAAAGCCAGCTCTAAATAAATCAGCTTAGCTTTGAAAGCAATATTATAGTTTGATCTGATGTACTCCTTTGATCCCCACCTCTCCCCAGTACTTTCTGAGCAGAGTTTGCCAGGCTGGGCTGAGAGATGCACAAAAACCCCTGGACCCTAGCAGGGGCTCCTAGCTGACTCCATCACTAGATTGGAGATTTCAGCACTGTACACTACAATACTATCGAGGTATTCCTAGATCATCCTCTGTATCTTTTAGACACTGGAGATTAATTGCAGCTGCAGTAGGTAAACAGAAGGACTCATATGATACTAATTTGATTTCCTTTTTGATGGTCTATACCATTTTGTGTTATTCACAGACAAGTACAACATTATGTTAATGGAAACAATTTATATATACATAGCCAAGCGCTAAGGTGTTTGTGGAAATAATCATTGTTCACTGAAATAGATTTTTCCACATCAAGTTTCTATACACACCTATCAGTATGCTAACTTTGTCCACTGCAGTTAGTTAGTACTCACTTCTTCAGCTGAAGCTTACCAGGAATTAACCACAAAATGTAATTTCTTTTTTCTTGTACACAGGAATTCAAAAACTCCCTATAGGGCAAAAAGACAAAGTAGCTCTCCAAATACCATTCATCAATTCAGGGGAAAATAGCCAACCTATAAGTAATTTACTAGGGGCTTATTTCATGGCACATATTTGTTAAAAAAGTTTTTTCTGCTTCTCTCCTCTGTATTGTCTCCTGACTGTAGGAAAAGTAAAAGAGCAGCGAATTTGCTCCTGAGTAATCGGTCAGCTGAACATCAACCTCGCAGTACCAAAGTGATTCACTGTTTGCTAGCACTGTCATTTCCTTCAGTCGCATACCTAATTTGGCTAAAAACGTGCTGCCCTAACACTTAATGAAAAATATCAGAGTAATGATTGTGTTAACTCTAAAAGTGAATGCTGTAATTCTTTGCTCACTGATTTGTTGGGTTAAATCTCTCTGGTATATACTTTCATGCCAGTAATTGAGCTACTGTCAGAAGAACTGTGAAATTCCATACAATCAGTTTCTGCTAATGCCTATTTATAACAAAAGTATTTTTAAAAAGACAGAAACTGAGCTGGTTTTTTCCTTCCTTCCGTGTCTTGTTCTATGCCTATAAGCATAAATTGAAAAAGAAATATTATTATATTTTACTTGTATTTCTACAAGTTTTCACTTGTAGAAACAGGTGCAAGGAAATTCAATTTAGGACCTATGTTTTTAGACTAATGGCAACCATTCTTTATAATTGCTATAATCCAGAAGGAAGAAAAAAAAAAACCACATAGTTTTGCCCTACTTTGTAAAATTTTATATTCTCAAAATGTATTTTTTTCTGCACTGGAGCAGAAATAAAAACCCCATACCTTATTTAAGATGTTTCTCGTGGCAGGTGATTTCCCAGAATAAGCCAATTTCACATGTAGGTTTTGAATCAAGACATTTAATAGGGATACAAAGAACAAATTCAATATTCTAATTTATTTTTTTCTGAAATTTATTTTTTTCTGAGACATGATGTCTTCCCTTTTTCCCAACGCACAAAAGAATTGTGACATCTGTGATGGGAAGGCTAGCAAGTTTTATTTAAAAAATGTTCACTAGAGATTCAACTTAAAGAATCATGTGTTTTAACAAAAAGTCACAAAATATACAGAAAATAGTTTTCTCACGTACAGCATTATGAAGCACCTATTGTTTTGCAAAACCTTTAAACTAAATCATGGCAATTTAGACCTCTTCTGCCCCAAACGACAGAGACTAAGAAATATGTTATTGCTCTGTCTCTGTAGATGGGATCAATAGAAGTCAGCCCTTACATATCCATCACAATATTAGATTTTTAATTAGTAATCATTATAGCTACAGCTTCAGTTAGGAAGCTTAGCAATTCTATGGTTTGTTTTCTGAGTTTGAGTTCAACCAGCATGATGTGAACAAGTCTACCATATTTATCTTTATCCTCCAGGAGGAGATTTCATCCTACATCTGTGGCAACAGTGCTGGGAATGAGCTAATTGCCACATTATGCACAAGTATTCAGGACCTGGTCAAGACTGGCAGGGCAGCTCTAATGATTCAAAGCTACAGATAACAGTCTGCCTACTTGGCTCTGAACCCAAGCATTTTAAACTTAGAGGAGCAGAGACAGCCTTTGATCCTAGTGATATTTGGGAAATTAGAGGCAATCAGATACGTTGTTTTGTTTTCTGATGAGTTCAGTTGCCAGATGCCTAACAGTTACATATCATTTGGCCAAAAAATAATGTTAATAGTTCAATGCATTTTAAGTTTTCATCTGTCTTACATTGTGCTTAGCTAGCTAGCCCTAGCTGATGATACCTTGTCAAAGTGCCACAGACTGATATATATTTTGTAACAAATTATTTAAAGCTCTTGGTTTCATTATATTCTTTTCCTTTACATCGTCTGTCATACAATGCAGTATGAGGAAGGACAAGGAACTTGCTCCCTTCCATTTAAATATTTTCTGAAATTAATATATCTTAATCATGCTGACTCTTCACATGGAAGGTCTTTGCTGAATGTTTTTGTTCATTTGAAAGGAGCAAACAATTGGCAAAGAAGTACTCCAGAAAAAAAAAAACCCACCCAGCTCTTACACTAGAACATTTGTAGTATTGTTTTCCTACATCTTTCAAATGTATCTTAACATTGTTTTTTTTCTTTTGCTTGTTTATGAATTTTGAATTGATAACTTCAAGAGGCAATCAGTTGTAACAGATCTTCTTCCTTCAAGTTTACTGGTTCAGCAATAAGTATCTAATAAATAGTTAAAAAAAAATAAATTTCAAACTTGCATTTTCTCCCAATAGTCAGTGATAGCTTTCACTTGCCCTGGTATTGCCAGTTCTGCTTAGATTATAAGATTTCACACTGAATTTCCCCAAACTGAAGTCACCATAATGACATCCCTTACCAACGGCCTTGATATACACCGCAGCAATTAGACAGTAGCCTTGTTATTACCATTTCATATTACTTTAGCAAGAAAGGAGTTGACTGCTATTTTGTCACTCCCCGATTTCTACTGTGTAGAGATACCAGAAACAGTGTTGTACAGACAAGTTACATTTCTCAGATGGAGTTCATTTCCTGAAGCTGGTCAAATTGTGAAATGAATGAAACAATTGAGGAGAAAGTCCAAGCTCCTCTGCCACTGCTCCCTAACATGAATGGTTTAATAACATCATAAAAGTTTATACAGCCTCATGTTGCATAGCTTTAACGTCCGTAATTGGGCAATAGCACCTCCCTGTACTTCTGAAAAAGAAGTGAATAACAATGTATGCATTGTCTTTGTCTTGTATTAAAGGTGTCTCTTCCTTGAGAGGAATGGAATGAGTTAGATTAGACATGAGAAAACATTTCCTTTCAGGAAATTTATTTCTTAGACGAAATGTGGGCCCTTTGAAATCGAAATCAACAAAATCATAGGGTGGGAGGGGTGGGTGGGTCAATTTCTTTGCTTTTTAATATTTACATATTTGTGTAAAAGAATAAGCGGATGCTCCTGCCAGTTGAAAAAATTATATTAAGTACTCTTTCACCAGTCTTTATTCAGAGAGTATAGATGAAATAGACTTCTTCAAAAATCGAACCAAGCTCCACAACCCTAAAGAAATTACTAGATTACTTATACCCATACTGAGAGTTCAGAGTTAATATCCAGAAATACCTGTCTGCTTCCCATCCCATTTCTGACATCTGTGAGAGTACAAACTGTTGCACAAGTTTTCAACAATGAAGGTTTTCATTAACAGACCTTTTCATTAATGACTTCTGCACAAACTCAGAAAAATACATCTTGCAGGATGTTTTTCCAAATAAGATTGGCCACAACAAAGTAATTTCTGATGGACAACTCATTTGTGCTCCACCAAGATAGATAATCCATACTTTTCTCATGCAATCCATTCCCAAGATGCTTTATCCTTATCATTAACAAGGTTTTTTCTAAAGACTAACCTAAAACTTTTGTGATGCAGTTTCAGTCCATAACTGCATCTATTCTTTACTCTGAGAACAATATACTTAATTCTTTTTCGCAACTGACTTATGTATTTGAAGACTATTTTTATGTCCCTTTCCCCCTCACCCCCCATTTCCCCCTCAATGCCATTGCCTTACTAGTTTTATCTAAGGTAAAGTTCACTAGATTTATGCAGCAAGTATTGGAGAAAGAAACATCTAGCTAAATCTGAAACAGAAACATGTCCTTCTCAGTGGTTTATCAGTACACTTAAATTTTAACATACAGAGGTTATAACATAAATCTGAAATACAGGCCTTTTGGCAATCTACCAGCTTCCATGTTTCTTGACTATGACAAATTCATCTAAGCAAAAAAGCACCCCCGGGAAACTTGCTAATAACGTGGCACAATGTTATCTCCCCTGAGGAAAAGGAAAAAGGATAGGAGCCTTTTCCTCTAATTTAATTAAAAATGAAAACTTTCATTAAACTAGGATATATCACACAGTATTTTAAGAAAAGTAATCTCTGCTGTGTTCATGAATCACTATTGTGTATAAGAAAATTAAATAAGATAAAATTAAACGATAACAAATGGGTACTTCACAGAAGCAGTGTGCGCTAAGTTTAAGGGTTTTTTTTCTTAGGGTAGAAATAAGCTTGTCTGACTGTTTAAAGATTCTAAGGTCTGCTACCTTTGTTTCTCTGCAGGAATGAAAGGCAAAGCAAATACAGAAATCACTACTGGATGAGAGATGAAAAGATAAAAAGCATTATACTGTATATAAGTGGTAGCTTTTCAGAAAATATAGATTAGTTAGCAGAGTCTATTACTGGTGTCTTCCACCATTTATTTAGTCATGTTATTTATCTATACACCACCATAGCTATATGCTAACACAACTAAAAGTAAAACTTTGTTTAAACAAGCACACACACACAAAAAGCCACTATTTCATATTCATAGCAAACTCATAGACTCCAGTCATTATAGGAAATTACTTTCTTTGTCAAAATAAATATATGCATTCCACAGAACTGTAGCCACTGGGTTGAGAAAGTACATCAAGAAATACTCCAACCAGCCTTCCCTTTCTTCTAGCATAAAACTCTACCTGATAATACGTGATATCTACATGCAGCTCACTGACAAAATATTTAGTCACTCTATGTCCACGAAAGGTTAGAAGCTGGTCAGCCTGTATAATAAACTGAAGTTCTGCCACAATATTTCATCCCTTTCAGCTACATACTTATCGTTACTCTTGTTAACACAGGTTACAAAATCCCGTGCACATTTCTTAGGAAAATGTTGTCTTCAAATTCCGTTTTCTTTCAAACATAAATTTTTTAATTATTAAAATCCAATAATTTTTTAGCAACCAGTCTTAAATTTTTATCTTTAAAATATCTACTCCAATATATCTAAAATTTTGTTTGTATTTTTAATGAATCCAGATACTATGCAGAAGATGCGAGCCATTACCCCACATTGCATACAGAGACCCTGCGGCACCAGAAAATAATGTGGCTTTAAAGTCATTTACCATAGTCAGACCAACATCCAGTTACTGTTCCTTCTCCATTTCGTATCAGACTACGTTTTCAGTTAAAACTAATCTTTTCTTTTGTCTTATGAAGTTTTCTACAGTGTGCTTATAAGTCACTCTATGCTTATAAATAATGCATCCAATGTTCAGAAGCACTACAAAGAATGGAAATAACAGAAGATAAAAAGAAATCATTCAGGTATTTGCTATCTATATGTTACCAAATTTCATTAAGAGATTCTTTCTACATGTTCATTTCCTAATTGCATATAAACTTTTAAACATGCAGTACCTGAACAAGCACTCCCGGAAAAACAACTCCTTCCTCCTCCTTCCCTCCCCCGTAATAAGACTACTGCCTAATGTAGTAGGAAAGTGAAGCTCAGGAACAGAAACTGCATCAGTACAATGCCAGCTCAGTGTAGGAGGTGCAGAATTACCCTGGAGCTAAAAAGAGGAGTTGTAAATTTGCCAGTCTTCTTAAAATGTAACATCATATGGTAACAAAGAATTTGACAAGACAGTGCTGAAGCTAGCTTAGCAGCAAGTTAGAGTATAAAATGTTACATACCTGAATATTTTTCAGTATTTATTTTTGACTAAGTGGGTTTTGCTCTTTTTTCCTTCATGTTTGCTGCCTTCTCCTCTCCCCTCATCTTTATGAGTCTTAGGAGAGGCTCACAATTCCTACACTCCAGTTTATACCAATTTCTAATTGCACCGTGTGATTTTAGTCAGGTTAAACATCACAAGGAACATCTGGTAGCATTTCAAATTTCTGCTTATGATTTGTAAGATAACCTGGATCTTGTTTCACATCAGCTTCAACAGCGAATTTCCATATATCTTCTGAGACAGACAGTAAAGAACACAAACAACCTTCAGTGTATTTACTGGCTGGGGTTACAATCTGAAATTGGTTAACATTCTGCTGACACTGCACATAAAGAAACAGAGCTAAGCTAAGTACTATTTATCCTATTCACTTAACTAAAATGCAATAAAAAGTGGTTTTGTTACTGAAATAAGCTGGTAATAAAGACACAGTGAGAAAATAGATATCTTGACACAAAAGCATTATTTTCAGAGTTATTTTTGTTAGTAGTATCCCACTTTAAACAAAATATTACGTGTAAGCCAGGGATGAGACATTTGTTTGTATAAAACTTTCTCATGAATTGCAAAGCTCCTTGGCCTCAGACTATTTTATTATATTTTGCTGGAAATGTGGTGATCAGTTTCTGTTCATCCACGCCACAGCAACTTTCTACTACAAAAAGCAAAGTTATGTACTTTTACCATTGTGTCTCCTTAGCACGGTTAGAAGGTACAAGATAGTCCTTCAATTAACAACTGACCATGGAATAATCCTTTCTCTGGTATTAACAGTACTTTTCATATGGTAAAACTCTGGGAGTAGGAATCTTATAATAGTCTCTGCACAGATTGAGCAGAAATCCAAAACGCACCTAAGCACATTAATAGGAGAAACGCAGGCTCTATAGAATAATATAGACAGGATTGTGTATTATCACTTTGAAAAAGGAACACCTGTCCGCCACTCCGAGGGATGTAGCAGTTCCCAGAAAAACCTCTGGAAACATCCTTTTGCTGATCCCCATATATTTGCATGTGGCACATGGCCAGCTGGTGCATAATAATTTATAGAGCACCTCCTGAACAGGAACAGCTCAGATTTTCACATGATATGATGAACAGACAGATGAACAATCTATAACGGTGACTTTATAACCTCTTGCTCATCCTAAAAAGTTGTGCATTTTCTGCCTCCATATCAAAGGACTGTATTTCAACGCTCCTAAAGTGGTCTCCCAGGCTCTCCACATTCAGACTGGACAACCAAAGATCCAGTTCTTTCTCCTCTCTTTGAAACTGCTTGGATCTCCTGACTACCAGCATAGAGCAAAGATGCTGTGTCATCCTGCTTTCTAGATGTGTAAACGGTGACCAATTCATTCACACCAGCAGTGCTAAATGCTCCTTCACTAGTTGCAAAGTATTCTGTTAGTCACATTCTCTGTGACTGCCTCAGCCTCAAACCTACTCACATACATTGCTTATCAGTTGCCATGATCTCTACATGTAATCTTTCACTGCTGCTGCTTATGGAGCAGATGTGATAGTTTCAGAGGATTTCTTTCATTAACTGCTGTATATGCATCCAGATACATGTTCATTAAAACTAATTTATGTTGCAGATATTTTGCAATGTTAATTAGCTTCCAGCAGAGGTATTTTTGTTAGGCATTATTAGTTTTATTTGCTCTGAATGTCACTGTAGATACACCATGTCATATCCCACAGTGGTCTTACCTGACAGAATTTTCTTTTCCCTCCCTCTGGCTCCTTTTAGATTTTCTGATGCTCCTCACTCCCTTTGAGATCAGCTGATTTGGGTTTTACAGTACTGTAGACAGCATAAGGCTTATGCCATACTGAATTTACGTGGAAAGTGTAAATTACATACTCTTTTGATAAACTTATTTATTGCTATTACAGTTAACTGATCCTGATAGCAGTAAAATGCTGGTTGATATAGAAATAGAGAGGTTTTGAAAAAAGGACAGTTTCTGGATCTGTTGTGTTTTTTCAATCCCTGTATTTTCTCTACCTTTTTACCACAGCTAAAAAAAAAACAAACAAAAAAACCAAAAAAAAACCCACAACAACAACAACAAAAAAACCCCCACATAACTAAAAAAAAAAAACCAAAAACAAACAAGAAAAACCCAAAAATCTTTGAACTGCACTTTCAGTTCAGAATTGGTTATTTAACACCATAGACTTATTTTAGTTTAAGATTAATTGTCAAGCCTCCTATAAAACTTCAGTAACAATAAAAATACAGTAGCATATGGCCTGGAGAAACTAGACCAACACATTTAGGGTGTCTTGAGGTGCATTTCAAACTCTGTGGGACCAATCCAGTTAAGTTTTGGGATACAGTGCCCCATTACAGCTATTGTAAATGTTTGATAGCTTCAGATGAAACTCAGATTTGCTACATCTTCTGATCTCAAACTCAGATTATGGATGAACATGGCCTCTAGCATATTCCAATCTTCTTGTGAAACGTGGCCCATATTCTCATTTATAGTCAATGGGAAAGTTGCTGCACATATTTTATCTTTTACTCCCCATATATTTAGTGCATTAAAAATTTCACTGTCACTGAGCAGAAATTTTCTGTTTGTATGTTTATTACTAGGATGGAGGAATTAGAATTGGAAATATACAGAATGAACAATAGACTGAATGCAAAGAGGTAACATTTTCTTCTCCTGACATAAACAACTACTCCAGCTCTTACATTGAGACCGCTGTGCCACACAAGACTAAACAAGGCTGGGCAAAGCCAAACATTGGCTTTGATATACTATCAATATTGTTAAATTGAGACCTGATTCCTGAAACAACTTTGACCTAGACTGGACAGTATTCTTATCAACAATTATGGAAATAACTATTCAAGTTCTAGGGGATAAGGAAGAGTTTGGTGATGAGCATACAAGTCAAGCTGTACCATGACAGTCAAGCTCTGGGACAGAAAATCATTCCTGACATTCTCTATTTACTATATCAGGTATGTCTTTACTGGTCTTGTAGCTTTGTACAGGGGAAAGACAACAGGAAGAGAATAAAATGCTGTAGTAGATTAATGAATTTAGCTATGTGTTTTCAATTATAAATATTTTTTAATCCTAAAGTCACTTTATAATTGAATTTCAAATTTATGTGACATCATATTTTCCCATATTTTCCAGAATAAAATTGTAGCAAAACAAGTTTGGAAGAATTTGAATAGCTTTTTCAGACGAATTCATAGAAAAAAGGTTATCTTTGATAAGCATTTTACCCCAGATCTGAGAAACAAGGGTTTTGAAAAAGTTGGTTTCCTAAATTATTGGGTTGAGTATTCTTTAGTATTCTACTACCTTGTTGCTCTTGTCCCTGTCAGCAGTACTCCCAAGCTCCTTCTCTTGGTCCTTGGCCACTTTCTCCCATGGAGCACAGGAGCCTGTGCTCCTCAGCTGTTTGTCTACATACGAGAAAAGCAGGTAACATTTGCTGAGCCTGCTTGGGGCACACAGGCTTATTAGCTGTCCAGTCAGTACAAAAATCTCATGGGGTAGCTGTGTGCTGCCTCTCAGACTGCATCCCTTTCATTAGTAGGGAACTGAAGGGTTGCAGGGTTTTTTTATTAGTTTTTGGAGTTTCTTTTTGTTTCTACATAGTAGAAAAGCGCTTGAAGATTGACTTTTAAAGGAACTTACTTCAGGGAGGTAAACTGGAAAAGAATACACAAAGAAGAAAAAAAAAAAAAGAAAAAATCAATGAGTGACAGAAACTGTGACACTCTCCAGAGTCTAGATCAATGTAAACAAACCCTCAAACCAACTCATCCCAGCTGACAAAAACAGCCTGTAAAGTGCAGGTTCTCATCAGCTGCAATTATTTTCTCACAACAGCCTACAAAACGAGTTACTGTATACATAACAAAACTTTTAGTATGCAAACATCTTCAACATATTATCCAAAAGATAGGTTAATTATGATAAACAAACTGGTAATATTTTAGGCAAAACAAGACAAAGTGACACTGAGTACTAACAGCACTGAAATTGTTTTCAGTACAAGTTGGATCATGCCACAGGTGCTTACTATATCAAGAAAAATACCTTTAAACAGGATTTGATGCTGCCGCAGGAATGCTGTGATGTACAAGAGCAGTTTTATATAATAGCAAATGAAGCCCACTTATCTTCTATAATCTACACAGAAAGGAGCTCTTCAATAATACTTCACATTTATCAAATCAAAGAAAGAAAACATTGTTTCTGAATAGCTGAAACATAACTACTAAAAATAGCAAAAGTGGAAATCTATGGTCCAGATCAATAAAAATCCATTTCATTATTTCACATAAAATGTTAATCTTTTCACATTTGACAAAGTAGCTCCAAAGCTACTTTTTGTTAGCCACCAAGTAGAGTATGGACATAACTGTAACATACTAGAATACGTACCTCAAACATAGATATCTTAGCAAAGTTTTGCAGTACGTTTAGAAGCATCAACAAATTCTGCTGTTGAATTGGCATTTTTATACCTCAAATACTGAAGTTCAAAGACACAATCCCAATTATCAAGTTTTGAGGATAACTATCTTCTGGTAAAGCCATCTGATATTACGGGCACTTGAAGCCTTGGAAGATTAACTCCCAAATGACTTAGACTGTGTACAGTCACACAGATTAACTCCCACATGGCAGTACTGTGCACTAGAACTGATAAAAACTGAAAGATTTATTCCAAGTTTTGACACCAGGACTACTATTTTACTTGCCGTCACAAATCTGTCCTCTGTCCTTCAGTGTGTGTGGGCGATTCCTGCTGCTAAATACCTTGTCTTCTAAAACAAAGAAAGAGCAACTAACAGAACTTAATATCTTTATCTTATAGCGCATTATCTGATGCAACACTAGCACAGTATGAGATTCAGCCTGGCTTGGTACTTGGCCCTAACTCTGCAGCTAGCCCTAATTGAAATAATTGCTCAGCAAATCAAAGTAGTGTAGTGAAGCAAATAATTGTGTGTCACAAATTGCTGCGCTAAGCCTTTTTTTTTTTCACCCTCAGTAAGTAACAAGAATTAACTCAGCCCAAGTCTTCCTCTCCTACTTTAAACAGACAAATGACAATTTATTGTGCAACAATGTTTATTTTCTTTTCAAGAATTTTAAAACACACAATTATTTTTAAAGTACCGAGGCCATGTCTGGAGTAGACTAATTTTTTTCAAAAGAGGTCAACACCTGAGCAAGCATTTTAAAGGTATGAACTACTACCAGTATGTAGTATTTCAGTTCAGACACTGAGGATTGTAGGAAGAGTTCAACAGATTCTATCACAAATTTTATAAAATAACTAATAATTTGCTTGGATTGAACACAGAGAGGACTTGATTTTTTAGGTATAAATATTTTGAAGCATCTGTGGAATGCTTAGCATTTTTGAGGATCACAGATTTTCATACTAATAAGTGAAAAACTGAAATTTCAACCTGATTTTCCTTTTTTAAATATAGGCTTTTGGGATAGAAAAATAAATGGTACCAGAAGTGATTCATCTCATCCTAAAATATTTTGCTAAGTAAACCAAGATTAAAGCTCTTCAGGGGTGTCTGATTCTCTCCTTTATAAGAGGGAGTCTAAATTTCCCAGATTAGAGCTGTACTGTTTTTAGATATAAAGACTCAGTTTGAGATTAAGAAATTTCTGTGAAGACACCTACAGATGCACAGACTGTCTGAATGTTCTATATAGTCAACAGAGATCTAATCCATAGTAAGCAGAGTGAATCAGCTCACTGTAAAGTTAACACCTAGGACACACCTGAATTCACATAAGTGCAAGCAACTCCTTTCATAAAAATAATTCAGTTTGGAAGTGGTGTCAGAAACCAACCTCCAGTTTAAAACAGAGTTAACACCTAATTCAGTCCCAGTTGCTGATGGCATTTTCCAGTCAGGTCTTGAAAACCCCCAAAGACAGATATTATAAAACCTCTCTTAGTAACCTGCTTCAGTACTTGAACTGTCTTCATGGTAACTCTTCTTTTACCCACCTGGAACTTGGTTTCCCATTAGGACAGTTGTCTTTCCCTCCCACTGTTTCTCTCAATAAACACACTGGATCCATCTTACTGGCAACCTCCTTGTATGACACTAAGGGGCTGCTGTTAAGACCCCTTGAAGCCATCTCCTCTCCAAGGTTAAGGAAGCACGCTTTCCTCAGCTTCTCCTTACAGGGTAAGTGAAGCAGGTTGGTGCTTCTACACCAAACTTATTCCAGTCTATTAATGTCTTTCTTGTATTATGAGATCAAAAAAAAGCACGCATTGTTCCTATGTGGGTTGGTAAGCACCAAGCAAAGGGAGTGCTGGTGGAAAAATCACTTCCTTAACCTAGTGACTATGCTACTACTGATACAGCCCCCTGTGCTGTTACGCTTCATCATCACCAGTGTATGCTGCTGGCTCACATACTGTGTGCTGTGTGACAGGACCCTAGGTCCCTCTCAGCAAACCGGCAGTCTAGCCGGTAAGTCCCCAGCCTGTACTGGGAAAAGGATTTAGTCTATCACAGGTGAAGAATTTAATATTTGTCCTGTTGACTTCTGGATTATTCTGCCAGCATTGTAGCCACCTAAATTGGTATTAGATGTCATAGTTGAGCAAACTGAATGAATCCCACAGTTTGGTGTTATCAGCAAACTTGATGGTATGTTCCATCTCCTCCTCCAGGTCATTAACAAGATAGCAAACAGGACAGACCCCCGAACAGATAGCATTGACTTTTTTCATAGAAGTTCAGACACCACATACAGACATCTATAAACAAGCACAATTAGGTTTTGGGCTTCCACTGAGTTGTGGTCTAGATAGCTAACATTAGTTGAAGAGTGTTCTCTGATATTAAAATGAGCATTTTGTATCAGTAAGTGACTATACCTTCCTCAGTATGAAAATACATTTGCATGGGAAACAGACAGACAGACAACAAAAAGCTTTTTAAAAGTCTAAAGAGTTACAAAACATACCAGCTAGGGCACATATATTTTTATTATATTTCTAGTAACATAAAGATGCATAAATTGGGCATAATATGGCATCACTAGGAACTCTGAATACAACGGAAGGTATATTGAAACTAGACTGGTAAAAGGCCTCATAAATTAAAGCTTCACAGCTGCAAGAGCAACCTTTAAGTCTTATTCATAACAGCATTCATTCTTAGACAAGATGACATTCAGAAAGGCAAGCGAGGAAAATAGATTTTTTGGGGTGTAGCAGAGAAGGTAGTGATGTTGTCATTAAGAAAAGATCAAACTCTGTCTGCTCAACTTATACCATGTGAGAATATGCTCATAGTTCTCAGACACAAGGTGCCTTTACTAAAAAGCAAACCCACTGATCTGTATTTCTCAATAGAACTTCATGGGAGTCATGAAAGCTTGTAGACACAAAAAGTTTAAGCAGTAACTTAATGAAATTAAGAAGGAACTACATTCAGTCTTGATCATAAAACAAAGAAGTGAATCATAGATTTGGAAGTCACCAAACTCTAGGTAAATAGTCAATGGTTTTAGAAGAGCTTACATTCAAAGTTACCAAATTTCAGAACAGATTAAACAAGTTATGGAGTAATATTACTAATGAAAGACTGCATTTCAGGAGTGCACTGCTGTTCAGAATTCTTTGCATTTTTACCTTCTGTCAAGCGTGTTAAAAAGTCACATATCTTAGAACGTAAAAGTAAAGAAACACTGATTTGAGGATTATAAACAGCAACCTCAGCTCAGGCTACTGTGCCTACATATGCAATTTTTTTTGAATATACAATTACATACCTTATGTTGTAAGTATTCAAATATTTTCTGCAGTTATACCCACCAAAAAAAGACATCATACTTTTTAAAGTGAATAGATTACGCCAAATCTTCCATCTAACACCTCAGAAGTCCTTAAAGTAGCTACATACATATTATAAAGTCACCATGTCCCTAAAGATACAACAAAGTCATGTAGAGAAAATACAGGAGAGAAAAACTGAAGAACAGTACAGTAACATAAATTTTAATAGAACAGTTATGGTAAAATAATGACTGTCACCTTCCCTGAAGCCCCTCGCCACCATCTGGTGCTGAGTTCATGGCCACACAGCTGTATCACCTTTCTCAGCTGACCAGGGTTATGGTCATTGCTGAAATAACCATACCCAGCCTACATGAGAAGTGCTGCTATAAAAGTAAAAGACTTAGACTATCCTGATGCAAAAAGTTACTATGTGGGTTTGTATTTAAAATGGAATGGTGAATGATCCACACCAGTTTACAGAGGGAGAAGTGCCCTTTTCTGTAGCTAATGTTCTCCAAATGATGCAGACGCTTATGGACCTAAGACAGATGAGGTGAGTTTTTTTAAATTAAATAATCATATGAAATCAGTAGCAGACTAAGACCACAGGAATCTCAACAGATATTTTTACCATTAGAAACATCTTTTACAAATCAGGTCATGATAGCTAGAAAACATTAACATAGTAATGCTTTAGTTGATGCACATTGTAATAAACAATTTACTTCTATTAAGTCATCAAAACAGATTTTTATCTTTATCTTCTCATTTATTAGTGCTGCATTGTCACAACTGGAAAATTAGTATAGAGACATTCCTATAATGCAATAACTTATGTATGTTACCTCTTAAACCCTCACAAGGAGAAAAAAAAACAAACACCATAAAACCACAACAAAACCCACAACAGTGTTGTACCATGAAATCAAGCCATAGACGTTACCACCTTGTTCTTAGTTAAATTTGTTCATAAGGCATGTTAAAAGGAGCACACATCCATTATCTTCAGAGAAAAAAGGAGGAAAAAAAAAAAAGAGGGAAGATTTGTTAGCTGCATTTGTTTACTTGGACAGTTTGGGGAAGTATTTTTGCTGTACAATCTCCCTTTATTCTGTGATTAACAATATAATTTCATATGTTATTTCAAATGAAAGGATTAGACAGCCTGGAATGAAAAAGTTACAATTCTAAGGAGAAAAAAGGTTTTGCATTAGAAGGCACAATTTCCACCCACATAACCTACATTTACTTAAATGTATCCAATATGAATAGCTCCTTCAGAAACAAAATAGCTGATTAAGAGTGTAAATTGCAAATAAGCTCAATACAGTACTAACCATTATTCCCCATGAGAACTGCTACTGACATCAGTGGGAGATGATTAAACTAATACTCGTTTTGAAAATTTAATACTTAATTGATCAACTTAGAAACAATGCAATTTGTCTCAAGTTCCTGCTGCATCTGAGGTATAGTGGATAAAGCAAGATGAATGAGTCAGAACAAAACATTTCTGCTAAAAGGTTCACTTTTCCTGAAGACATGTTTATGTGGGTGTGCAAATCTTGATTTCAATGCAGTTTTCGTGTTCTGTATTCTGAACAACTAAAATGAGAGGACTTCAAGTAACAGTGTTACCAATTTGCTCAGAGTTTCTCCCAGAAGTAAAGTTCTTCTCTCTATCCCTACACATTCCAGATGCCATTTCGTGTACTGGGAATATACAACCATACCACCTTGACAAAGAGTACTCCAAAAAGTCACATCAGTGCAGTTACAGAAGTTTGGTAGAGTTATGCCTAGCTCTTGACAGAATTTGATGTAGCATTAAGTACTTCAGAAGAACAAGTCTGAAGGGTAAGTTTAAAAACAAGATACAAAGAAACATCCCTTAATTAGGCCAAAACAATTAGAATTCAACATTTTTTACTTATATTTCCAACACAAAACTATACTGTAGCTGTCATCTATCTTGTATTATCTGAACTAACCTTTTTATAACAACATGCATGGACAAACAAATAGGAGTAAACATTATTGTTTTTTAAACAGTATTGCTTTTTGGGCCAACTTAAATGCAAGTCACCAGATTTTATTCCATCTTTCCAAATCCTTTCATTAAGAAAGAAAGCAAACAAAAAACTTTCTGTATTACTCTAATCAACGTGAAGAGCTCTTGAGATAACCTCAGATTTTTACTTATTTTTTAATCATTTAACTGCAGATTTTTTTCATATACCAATTCCATGTAACCATAGCACATCATTACCAGCACTTTTACTCCATGCAATGCTACACCTGAGATTTTGTAGACATGTTTACAACAGCTCTCAGAAATTAGTTATGTTTTAAACAAAGACAGTGTTTAGGCATGAATTTCACAGCTGATTGTGTTAAAAAAAAAGCCTAAAAATTATATTGTCACTCATTACACCACTGGTTTATCAAGTGTAGCATACTTGTACTACAGTGTAATACTGCCCAGATAGAATAGTTGTGTGGTAGTTAAACTACAAAACAATATTGGGAGTGGCTTTCATCAGGCACTGTGAAACTGAATAAAGTCCTATCAAGGATGTGAACCATAGAAAAACGCCATTGCACAAGAAACTGAAATTTCAGGATAATTTGACTGCAATAGAAACAAGGTAATTTGTTTCTTCTCTTTTCTGAATACGAAGTTTCATGAATTTGTGAATCACTGTAGCAATTAGAGTTCACTGTAACAGTACAAGTTAAACACTGAATTGCGTAAGAAAACTCTGGTAACTAACTAGGCACAATTATTTTATATCTATATACACTTATATTTGCTACTGCAGCTCCATACACATACAGCTCCTTTGGAATAACAGCAAGTATTTAACAATATAGTTCAAGAAGGAAGGTAAACTAATTTTAACCATCATACTAATCAAAAAGAGTTGGAAGGAACTTTATAACTAAAACTATGCTAAAATCTCAACGATACTTGCTCTGCCTGCAGAAGATGTGTGAAAGAGTTAATTGCCATTCTTTTTTTTTTTATACTTCTTATTTCTTTACATACATAGAGACTACCACATTTTCTCTTGTCAAGATTTGAGTATCATTTTCTTTAACAGCTTTGCTTAGATCATTTTCCTCTCTCATTATTTATGTTGCTCTTCTGTGAGCATGCTTTGTCTACATACTTCTGGAATTGTAGTGCCTATTGTGAGATGCAAAATTCAGCTCCAGCATTCTGTAGCAGAGGCTCTTTAACTTATGCTCACTCTTCACATATCTAACTGTAGCACTGATTTCTTCCCCCCCTAAGGGAATGAAGTTATGCTCACTCATGATCCATTACAAGCTTCTAGACCATTTCCTAGGGTAAGGCTTTCCATTCAGTCTCTCCTGAAATGTGTAATACATATGTAAAGATTATTATTCCTATAAGGATTATATAAGTGTAAGAAATAATTCTGTGAGGCATGTGTAAGTATAAGGAGTTTTTTTCATTGCCTTTTTTGACTGCCATCCTGTTTATTTGAGGTGCTTATTTTCCTTCACATCATTTCCCCTGTTTATGCTTATACCTTTGAATCATGTTCTAAACAGCTACTTCAATGCCATTTGCAGCTAAATGCTACCTGTTCCTTCCTCAGGCTGCTTACAAAACTGTTGAATAGCGCTCAATCCAGAGCAGACATCATGGAATCTCACTCAGCCCATCAGTTCATTTGATGGCAAATTACTTAGCTGTTTTGAAACCTGTAGCCAGAGTAGCTGCCTACTTCTCACCTAACAATAGTTTTATATGGTTCCCGCTGTTTAATAACTACAACTCATCCAAAAAACGACAATCCACTTTTTTCTGCAAAAGTTTTGAAGACAGATAGAAAAGAGATAAGATGTCTTTTGAAAAGGAACACTGCCTGAATTTTAGGAATTATATTTTCATTATTTCAAGGGCAATCTTCCACTGGAAGAGAGGCATTCTTCTACTCCCCACTGGTCTGATGCTGCAGTGCAAGAGATTGCAGAAAGAAGAGAGAATCCTCATCTGCTTTATTAATTTCGGGCCTGTTTAATTGTGGGAGGGAGCCAAAGAGAAGACCACTTAGGTACCAAAATGCAAACTGTACATCAACAATTACACATGGACTTCTTTTGTATTACTCAAACCATAAAGGCCTGTAAGGCTGTCCATAGTTTGTTCTCTATTTTTAAACTCAGAAAAGAAACTGTACCACTATGTTAAATAGATTGAGTCTTCACAACAAATCAGATTGCTCTAACCTCTATCTCAGAGAAACATAGACTCTCAATAAGAGTAGAACTGCTAATAATGCCACATTACGTTTAACGTTCAAAAAGACGTATAACAACCAACCTATCTAATTATTAATACAAGTTTTTTACTTTGTGCCACTCTAAGGACACTTCCAAATATAAAAAAAAACAAACACCTCCACAAAGTCCTGCAACAAGTATACTATAATCCAATTTAAACTGAGATGCAGGAGAAAAGATGGTAAACAAGCGTCGTGGTTTCAGGACAACAAACAACAAGAAATAAAATGGTGAGGACAAGTAATTCACAGCAACAATCAGAGGATTATACTAGTGGAGAATATATTTATTCTGGAGAAGCACATTTTGCAGTTAAGCACGTAATGGCTGCACAAACAGAATGACCAAAATTTGCAAGAGTAACTTGCTTCCATTGCAGTAAACATTCATGAGTTTTGCTTAAACAGAAACTCCTGACATATGGTTATATGAATAATACATGTAGGTCTGAAGAGCAATAAGTGAAGAGATAGAGGGTTTGATCAAAACTCTAAGTCTTTTTGCAACAAGAACATAGTTCAACAGATCTGACATCATTTGTTTACTGATGTCACATTACTGATGTTTCTATGGCTTTCTACCTTATGTGTGCAAGAAACAACAGAAGTAGACATACATTTACATCTATTCTTATGTTATTTCCTAAGTTCCCTAAATATAATGAGTAACATATTACTCATTCTGAATTATGAATGTTTCAGTATAAATGTGAAAACCAGACAGGTATCATGGTATAATGTATCAGATACTTTAACAACAGAATTTAATTATATGCTACAGTACTTCAACAGATTTTCAGTTTTTGTATTTCAGCTATGGGTTGAAACACCCAACTAGTGATCATGAAACAACTGTGCTGAGTTATGCATTTTTAATAATTTAGTTCTGTGTTTATAATCTGAAGGGGCATCATTTATACTTTTAAACACTCATTTTATCTAATGACCCATGCAATTGTTTACAGCAAGCATCTTTCCCTCCCTGCTGATCTTTTAAGTTTCTTTGACAATACACGTAACTAAGAGAAGGAATATGAATTTTAAGGTTAAAATAGTTTCTTCATTATACATTTTAAATTTGTTTCAACAATAAAAGTATTGAAAATTTAGTAGATTTCTAGAATTCTAAAAAGCTTTAGTGTTTATACAAAAGGCATACAACACCATTACAATTCAGTTTACTTAAAGTTTTGAGGTATGCAGAAACCTGCCTGTACAAGTAACTATTACTTATCAGGCCCCTTTAAATGAAAAATATTCAGATGGGCACTGATTGTAAACAAAGACATCAAGACGAAATCAATTGAGGTTACTAGGGACAAATAAGTCAAAAAATGGTCTAGGGTATGCGGCCTTTATATATGACCATTAACAAAAAAAAAAACATTCTATTTATTTCTCAATTGTTCTTTTGCAGGTGTCTTGGTTTTATTTTGGTTTTGAATTTCTTCAGCATTTTCTTAGGAGTTTAAGGTTAGATTTAATATCCCCATACACTCCATAAAAGTTAGATTCTTATTCTCCTGTGGTACATATTTTATTAAAATATTTCAAAATCCCTTTAAGACAAACTAATTGCACTTTTTATAGACAGAAAGAAGCTAATGACAAAGTGAATTGACTTAGAGGCCAATCTAGGATTCAGCCACTGATTGGCCACTCAGCCCATTGATTCAATACTGCTCTCTGAAGAAATGAAACCCTGGAATGGGAATATTACAGTAGAACCCTTTTGGAAGCTTAATTTCACATGAGATTCTCTCTCATATGAAGTTTTTAAATAGAAAGAAGACAGGACTACATTGATGTACTGCTGTTGTTTCAGATGTTGATTTCCAGTAGAAATCCTCTGCTTGTATTCACACATTTTAAAGCCTGTAAATGCCATGGAACTAGCAAAGAGTCATAAGCTTGTTGCAAGAATAGGAGATGATGTTTCAGGTAAGTCATGTGTCAGCTTAACTCAACTGTAGTGAATGATCTCATAATTCTTACCAATGTCCTATAAATTACATTAATCTAAATATACTTGCTTGATTACTCAGAGAAATCCCCACAGAAAGCATTTAATCAGCACAATTGAAGGGTCTGACAATCAATATAAGTTGTCCTCACCATGCCTTCTCTCCAGTACCAGCAATGTCACCAATCACTCTTTTTAGAGCTGTTGAAATTGAGTGCCATGGTTACAATCTGGTGATCTGGAGTCAAGTCTTTAGACTTAATATAAGACATCTATCAGGCTTCCGCGATGTAACCTCCCCAGCTCTGCCACTTTAGATAAAGGCAACATGGTATAAGACATTCAATATTCTGAGGTTTCGTGGGGTTTTTTTTTCCAACTAGAAGAGAAGAAGAATGGAGAGAATTCATGACTGCACAAGAACCTTCCAAGTGACTTGGTATTTCATGAAAAACCAGGTTCAGTAATCTCCCCTTATCAGTTAAGTGTTATATGGCACGTCTTAAAAGTATGATAGGTCTATAGGATTCTAAATAAAAATCAATCATCAGTTATCTCTTTTTCTAGAAAGTACTTCCTGGTTGAGGAAGTAGTCAAAGGGGGTAACCTGCTTCTGTTCAAAGAATATTTTTTGCTGCTGTTTTAAGGAATACTTTACAGATTGATAATGTAAACTGAACTATCAAAATACAAAATAAAGCTCATAATTCTTCAGATGTACAAACTACCACAATAGCTAAAAGGGAAAAATGGATCTAAACTTCTATCAGGACAACAACTCAAACCACAAACAATTTAATATGGACATACGTGCTCTGTTTAGAACGAAGTGTGCAAGTGTTATGGCAGCAGTCAGCAGATGGTGCTGTTACACATGGTGACAGTTTTATGATTATCATGGTTTTTTTTCCTCCTGGTGCACAGAGACAAATGGGTTTTTTAGTACTTTGTGTGGCACCCACACAATTTTCCTCTCTGACTTGAGAGGAGTCCATTGTTATGACAGGCTTGTTTTGAGTTAACCTGAGAGGGAAACTTCCCTTCTTCACTAACATAATAGGTGAATCTAGAAACAAAAGTCCTATTTTCTAAGTATTTTTGGCAACATGCAATGCTGGCTGGGAAAAGAATATGTCACAGAACATCACTATGAGAGGGAAGCTGTGTTATCCCAGAGCGCATTCTGCCTGATTCTTGATCACCAGAGGGTAAAAGCTGACCATAAACAGGGTAGAATTTCAAAGAAAATGATTCTGCAATATAGGCAAAACAAAACAACAACAAAAAGTCTAAATTAAGTTTTCGCATTTACTATATTCTAATCTTTTTCTCCTCCTCCCGTACTGATTTCTTCAATTGTATCAGTTCATCATACAGGGACTTCTGATCTTTTTTGATGTAATTAATTTGATACTAATGTGCTGCAAGTTAGGGTACCATAGTTTTGTTACCGTATCTTTTGTTACTTCACACATCAAATGTGGTATAATTATTTTGCCCTTACTATCTCCTCTGTTAAAGCTGTTAGGTTTTCTTACTACTGGTCATGTATTTCAAAAGCCAGCAGAGTAGGTGTTCTGAAGGTATTACAAATATTCATGCAAATACTCCACACAATGACACATCAAGTAAACTTAACACTAGCCTTACTCATGAGTTATTCTAACTTGCACAGGTAGACTGATTTTAACAGTTCGTTTTAGTGATTACAGGTTCAAACTGGGAGCACTTCAAACTTACTGGGCCCAATCACACAGGTTATGTCAATGCAATGCAGTTTTATCAGATAAAATTTTGCAAGACTGAAGTGTTTGTTGCTAACCACTAATGGCTGTGAATTCTGAAATTTTATGTGGCATCTGATACATATAAATCACAATCACTAGTAGTTTCAACAAGACTGTAACAGTGCATTTAATTAACGTAGATGATGCCCACTAAACAATTAGCAATTTCCTAAATCTGTTAGCCCAGTATTATTTTGACACAGAACTGCAGAACTGTACCTACGGAAATACAAAGTACAAACTCAGATCTGCAGCAGGGAATGATAAATGGAGGGGGAATATGTTTCAGTGCCTTGTTTCTGCCCTTGTTAGTAGTCTAAAATAATAAATAAATAAATAAAAAATCATGAAAATCCAAACCCCACACAAACCACTAGCCAAAAACCACACAAAGCAAGTCTGCAGCAATACTTCTCGCTTCTCTTCTCATATTTTATTGTTTTTTGTTAAGGCTGTATCCTGTATTTGCTCCCTAGATTTTATTAAATTACTCTGTGTGCTTTACGGCCTGTTCTGTATTTACTGGTTTTGTGTTGGGTTTTTTTTTTGTTTTGTTTTGTTTTTAAAAATGTCTCTACCACTTTTGCTTTTCTGAGTAAACAGTTCCCAACATCCAGGGTTCAGAGGTTCAAAGGTCCCTCAACTTGTTAGAAGAAAAAAATCAATTCCATTGCTACCAAAACACCAAATCCAACTAACAATCATGAAAAAGTAAAAACAAAACAATAAAAAAGTAAACTCCCTTGGCATTTGGGGCCAAAAACCTGGGTATAAATAACTACTTTGTGCATTGATTTTGAAGTTCCATGAAAAAAAGTTTGAAATTAATAAACTGACAAAGAGTACATTTTCTCTTTTCTTCCCACTCATCTCTCACACAGACCATAGTACACACAATCCAAAGTGAAAATAAAATTGCCTATAATATAGAGCTTATCTTTAAAGGAAAAGATTCAGTCCTTTTGTTAGTTATAAACTAAATCTAAAACATAACTAAAAAGATGATATCAGGGGCAGCTAAAGCAACAAAATTACTTTGAAGTGCTGCGTACGATCAAAGCCCTGCAAAAAGCATCGTTGCTCTGTCCTTTGAAAGGTGATTGTGGCATTTAATTTTTCAAACATGTAACAGCAGAGAAACGCATTTTACTTTTTGTTTCTTTTTCAATTTTCTTTTAAAAGCTACACCTCAGACACGGAAAACCCCGCTACTGACAAGCATGCAATAAGTAAAGTATTCTCCTTAAAACTTGCAGTTGTTAGAGAATTCAGGTAGAGGGTCCCAGTAAAACGGTTTTTTATCTGCAAACAGACAGACTGAACTCAGCTCATCCTTGAATTCGCACATTTAGGGGTGGGGCTTTTTCTCCTTTCATATGCAGGCTTACTTTGATAAGCAAGTCATTTTGCATGCATATTTCATCATGCTTTAAGTTGGGAAAAGGACAGCATGTGGGTGGGATCTGGGCACATCTGAAAGATTTTAGAATGAAAAAACCACAACCCACAACCAAACATAATGCTGGAAAGACTCGTTCTTTGCCAAGGTGAAGCCTGATCACACGTGAAGGCTGAAATATGTTCCACTTTGTTTAAGTGCATTACTGCTGCCATTTGTTAAACTCCTACAGCAGAGCTGACTTGACAGCACTGAAGAAAACTTCAGTATCCTACACACAACAGCTGTCCAAACACCCACTGCTGAAATCTTTTTCCCAAAAATGCAGCACCTCAGTGATTTATTACAATTGACACTTTTAAATACAAATGCGCAGAAAAAAGTTTTAAAACCCAAGAAAATTACTACTAAGAAACCAGGTTCTCTATTATAGGACCACTATATGAGAAGCTAAAAAACCAGGCAGGTACAAATCAATCTAGAATTCTGGTCAATTTAGAATTCTAGTCCAACTAGAACACAAGACCCTAATTGACTGCCTGCCTCTTGGTGTCCATAGTCACCTACAAAAATTAAAGAGGATATTTGGTCAAATTTTCCTCTGCCGCCTTCAGTCAGCTGCTCAAACGGTATATTAAGCTGTCTGTGTCTTTTAAGGAATAAGAAAAATTTCACACATTTTACAGCAGATAGCTCAGTTTTCTCATAAGCTTCCAAAAGCAGTACTTCATCTCAAAACAGAAGTGGGAGGAGGCGGCTGCCCCACTTTGTTTCAGAAAAACTCATGACTTCTCTCCAGCCTCCAAAATAAAAGATTCCCAAAGAATCAAAAAACCTCAAATCTGTAGATTAAAGATGATCTAGAATAACAACATTCTCAAATGAACTATGTTTGAAATAAGACTGATTTCCATCGTGGTGACTTTTTTTACAGTGAGGGTGGCAAGACACTGGAAAACGTTGCCCACAGAAAATGTGGAAGTCCAGTCCCTGGAAGCATTCAAATTTACTTTGAATGGGGCTTTGAGCAACGTGATTCAGTAAAAGATACTCCTGTCTATGCAGGGGGTTGGAACTCAATGATTTTTAAGGTCCGTTCCAACCCAAACCATTCTATGACTAAAATGCTGTAATTATATAGACAGCTAAGCTAGTCCTTCAGATTCCACCATATAGTCAAAGCAGGCAGGCAGGCACCTCCGCTTTGAGATGATTTGTCATGTTAAATCATGGTCCAGAGGGACCTTGACAAGATTGACAAATGGTCTCACACAAACTCCATGAAGTTCCACAAGGTCAAGTGCAGGATCCTGCACGTGGGTCAGAGCAATCCCCAGCACAAATACAGGCTGCGTAGAGAATGTATTGAACATAGACCTGAGGAGGGCTCAGGGGTACTGGTGGATGAGATGGCAATGTGTGCTCACAGCCCAGAAGGACTACTGTATGCTAGGTTGTGCCAAAAGAAGCAGGGCCAGCAGATTGAGGGAGGTGATACTGCCCCTCTACTCTGTTCTTGTAATATCCCACCTGGAGTACTGCATCCAGCTCTGGGAACCCCAGTATAAGAATAATAAGGACCTGTTGGAGGGGATTCAGAGGATGGCCACAAAGACTACCAGAGGGGTGAAGCACCCCTACTATGAAGACAGGCTGAGAGAGTTGGAATTGTTCAGCCTAAAGCAGAGAAGGCTCTGATCAGCCTTTCAGTACTCAAAGGGGGCTAACAGGAAAGACTGGGAGAGACCTATCAGGGAGTTCAGGGATAGCACAAGAGTAATGGTTTTAAACTGAAAGACGGTAGATTTAGATTAGATAGTGGGAAGAAATTCTTTACTGTGAGGGTGGTGAGACACTGGAACAGGTTGCCCAGAGAAGCTGTAGGTGCCCCATCCCTGGAAGTGTTTAAGGCCAGGCTGGATGGGGCTTGGAGCAACCTGGTCTGGTGGGAGGTGTCCCTGCCCATGGCAGGGGGCTGGAATTCGATAATCTTTAGGGTCCTATTCAACTTTAGCCATCCTATAACTCTGTGTTAATATCAGATGACTGTGTTAATTGGCTTTTGAAAATATTTAACTGTTATAACCATCTATGGGTAGCCCTAGCTGGCAATCACAAATTGAGGGAGCTAGTCTGGTGAGGTTCACCCTAGCGGCCTGGTAGTACTCTGAGCAGAAAAGATTTCACAATCAGAAGTTCCCTGGATGGTCCCAATGGAAAATTTGACTAAACCAGGTAATTTTGGAATTTTGGATACTGCTGTATAAGGAAAAGTAACTGGTTTATGCATGCCAGGTTTTACAACAGTGTAGCCCTGTAATCTGGTACTACCGTTCTCAGTAACAGACAATAAGCTTTGCATTGAGCTTGCAAGGCCTCAGGACTAAGATATACTGCAGTCAGTCTTACACCGAGATTTTCCAAACTTTCCTGCAGATTGCTTATCAGCTAAATCAAGTAAAGCACATTTCTCTAACTGACTACCTGTCCAAGACTAACTTCTTTCAGGTTCCACACC
>VXBW01005984.1:655244-673141 GCA_013400375.1 Thinocorus orbignyianus
CCCTTTTTTTTCCCTGGTGGTACAGCCATAGTTTTATATAGATAGCTGTAGCAAGCAGTTACTCTGTACAGAATCAAACAACAGGCACAATGATATAGTTAAGAGAAATATAGGCCTCGTCTGACTGCAGAAGCTTTGAGAAGTGGAGATACAGGATAAAGTACAGGGGAATATATGCATAGGGAGTGTAAGCAATAAGCAATGAGACAAAGGTCTAACACCAGAGAGCCCACTCTAAACAACTTGCCCACATTCATCTAAAGAAATGCAAACCTTGACAAAAATGGTTTTAGGAGTTAAAAAAAAAAAAGAACAAAAGATATGATACGGAACAGCAGATAAAGGGAAAAAAAGAGCAAAAGTATGAAGTTATCTTAGCAATTAAGAATAAACCTCAAGTGCATCCTAAAGCAAGGAGGAAGGAAATGTCAACTACTGGACCCAGAGGAACAGGGTAAGCATAATACTAAAAAAAACCCCAAAACCACAAACAAAACCAGCATAGAAACCAAGAAGTGTGCATGCAACTATTTCAGCTGAATTGTTGTCATTTTTTTCCTTTCTGTAAAAATTTCATATAGGCTAATGATAATTAAACACTTAAGACTTCGATTACAGTAATAATCTTCAGTTTTAGGTATGTACACCCACAGTGCGTTTCCTCCTTCCCCATAAATAAGATTTTGTGCATCAAAAACTGTTTAACATTCTCATGGCTTCAGGTTTACAATCCACTGATGCCATTAAACAAGTGTAACAAAGGTACAGATCTAATGAGGTCAAAGAGATTGTGTGACCTTCCATGAGTGTTACAGCCCTCTGATGGTCAAACCAATAAGCCAGCTTCAAAGAACCTTTAAGGCATGATTTCTTGGAAGCACACCGTCTATGAATAATTTAATAAATTTATTAGCAAGTCTTTCAACATACACAAGATAAAATATTTCAAAGAGTTATATGTTAGACGTAAAGGAGTTAAGTTCTTAAAAAGGTTCTGCAGACCCATTGATAGCAATATGTATACCTAATGAAGTAAGTGGGATTATTTGGGTGAATAAACAGTATTTAACTAAATGATACACAGACTGGTCAATAGCACTGTATGAAAATATGAAATTCCGATCTACACAAGGTGTACACATTTTTGAGATTTGTTAGAATCTACGTTAAAATGCAGTGCCTACATTGTGTACCACAGTCAACCTACTCCCTTTCTTCACAATTCATAGGTGAGCAACTTACCAACTATTTTATTCATTACCGAACCTGATGAATGCCTTAGTCAAAATTTAGACATGCTTGTTTTGATGAGTATATTTTGTTGCAAAGTTCTAGATATCTGCCTTATTATCCCAATTACAGAAGAAAAACATGAAAGGTTATGCAAATGAAACCCTCAGTATACAAGAAGGATATGAATAACAAAGTAATTCAGAGTAAAATTATTAATGGTTTAAAGTTATACAAGAGAAGATGAAAAGCAAGGTATGTGACTTTATTTATATGCTAACTATCCATCTAACATAGCAAATTATAACAGCTACTGGCTGCAGTAACATAACTAATCCAAGGCTCTATTTTCTGGCCTCCTAACCTACAGATTTTATTCTGGAAATACTGACTCGACCCCACAACAATTTACACCTTTTGACAGTTTAAAGGAATAAATATCTGCAGACAACGATTCCAGATGAAACCAGATTTTTTTTACATTTTCTTTTATTTTTGCAAGAGACAAAAAAGCCACAAGCGACCTCTGGCATTGCAAGCAGATTTGTAATAAATAGAAAGTAGTCATCAACAGTAACTCTCAACAGGCTGCAGAGACTTTTTGTAAAGACAGAAATATAGTTTTCATAATAAAAAAATTATACTACTTTAAGGACAATAGTTTAAAACAAATAAAAATAAAATAAAAGGACTATAAAGATTACTACAAACCAAAAATCAATTGGGATGGTTGAAAACGCAGTTGTATTATCTGAGAGATGAAAAGCCCAATGCAATTTTCCCTACTTTGTATCAGCAAAAAAGATAAATCATTTTCTTTACAAATGAGATCAGAAAACAAGCAAGCCATAGTATCAGACTTTTTCAGATTCATTAAAGCCAGATAAGTCTCAGTTGCATTTCATCTGGGACTGTTCCATTAATGAGGACTACTCTGAAGGTAAGTAAACACTATTAAATATATCTGATAATTAGAAAAGGAAGTAGGATTTAACTTCTTAGCCAGATAGAAGTCTGGGGATAAATGCATCAAGAAACTCCTCTGAGTAATTTAGCAATGCACACAAGACACTGGAAATATTTTAAATTCCACATTGGTAAATAGAAAAAGACCACATTCAAAACCAAAAATTCAGGAAAAAATTAAGGTCAAACAGAATACAGCCTCTTTCTTTAACTATTGGGATCCTGATGTTTTGCATCCATTCCTGATTACAACAAATTTAGAGTGGGGGCAGAAAAGGACACAGGTTTTTTAAATGCAATCTTATCTCCAACAAAACTGTAAGGCTAAGAACAGAAAAATTTATTCCCCCAAAACCCAGTTGGCTGTAAAATGGAACAAGCATGAATGCCAGCTCTGTTGAGTCACGATTCATAGACTGTTTCAGAAAAGCACTTGGAGAATAGATGCATTCCATATATTCCTTATTTGGCTGAATTAAAAAAAAAATCAAATCACTATTCTAGAATTAAGGGAGTTTTGACCTTGTTTGTTTGACAAACAGTTGCTGCATTAAGATAAGGTACTTTAACTCCAAGTAGAAGAACCGAAGCATTTTAAAGAGAAGAAGCAAAGCTAGCCTTTGTCTATTCAGTGTGCATGTGGGTTTCCCCTTTTTTTTTTTTAAGCTATATACGACATAACATACACCACTATCTAAAAATCTTGCAAATCTGTACTTATTTTGGTTATAACAGAGTTAATTTTCAACACAATAGTTAATATGGGGCTAAGTTTTTGGTTTGTGATGGAAACAGTGTTGATAACACAGGGATGCTTTAGCAGTTGCGGAGCAGCCCTTACACAGCATGGAGGCCTCTTCTGCCCTGCAAGCACTCAGCTGGGAGTGCACAAGGAGTTGGGAGCTGACACAACTGAGACAGCTGACCCCAACTGACCAAAGATATATCCCACATCGTATGACATTGTGCTCAGCAATAAAACTGGGAGCAGTAGAGTTTGGCCAGGGCTGCCATGGCTTAGGGATGTTCAGAGTGATTATGTTTATCTTCCCAAGTAACCGTTATTCATGGAGACTGCTGATCACCTGCCTGCTGATGGGAAGTAGTGAATTCCACGCTTTCCTTAGCTCACCTACACAGCTTTTGCTTTACCTATTATGCTGTCTTTATCTCAATCCATAAGTTTTCTCACTTTTACCTTTCCAATTCTCTCCTCCATCCAGATTGAGGGCTGGGGGGGAGGGGGAGAAGGTGGAGAGGGAACAGGCAGGGACAGGACAGGGAGGAGCAAATGGCTGCATGGTGCTCAGCTGCCTACTTGGGTTAGACCACAACACCTTAATACTGATTGAGATCAGATAATGACTGCACTAAAGGAATTGTGACATTTTAAAAAAATTCTTTGAAGCATTTTTTGCAAGTTTAATATTAGTCATACAAACACATACTAATGATGGCAGATAAGAAAGAACATGAAATGGGGTGTTAGTATCAGCACAGTTCAGATGATGATCTGTTAGGATGTAGATTAGATTCACCAAAATCTCAAAACTCATTAGCAGAGAAATGAAACCAAACATATTAAGATATCTAGGCTACAAAGAAAGAAACAATCCTGCTACGACTCTGGCTTTAGACTTTTGTTTTCGATACTAGAATGAGCTGGTTTGGTTTAGAACTGGCACCTCATAGAAGCAGAGAGGAGCAACTCCTCCTGTAGGAAGAGTTCCTCTAGGAAGCCCACTTTTACCAAATAATTTTACTGTTGGACTCATGATCTCAAACAGAAGAACAAGAGTTTTGTGGAGGAAGGTTAAAAGCCCACTAAATGATTACAAATATGAACCACTGACGCTGAGTTTGTTACTGTTTCATGGACCAAGAACAATGAACAGAGTAGTTCTTATATGGAACAATAAATAAGTCATTAGAAGGCAAAAAAAATAATCCCTTACTTCCAGAATCAGAAGGAGTCAGAAAGATAGTTCCAAGAATGTAATCCCCCATTAAGGACTACTAGCTATGTAAAGGCTGCCTTTCATAGGGATTGAGCTACTTGGGCCAAGAGCTGGAAAGCAGAAAACAGCAGATATAGCTTACAATTGGACTAACACAACTTGTTAACTATTTGCCAATTGAAGTAGGTTTTATCCAGTCACAACAATTTTAATTACAGAGTCTTATTTTCTAGGAAGTAATTTCCTAGAATTCCATTTGGAAAGTCTCTGCCCTTGGGCAGTTTAAGAAATAACATTCCATGAAAGACCATGTCTTGTGGTCCTTCAAATACTGCTGAAATACAATATTTAAGTGTTTAATTGACTAAAGGAATTTCACTTTTTTAAAACGGTGAAGTTATCCACAGTTAAGTTCTCATAACTAAGAAAGTTATGGAGTTTACTTGTTTCAAATACAGTTATTATTAAGCCTATGCACAAACTCTTCATATATGAAAGACTGGAAAGAAAAGGCATACAGGAGTGCAGTCAATACCTGCCTCTAGCGACCAAATTCAGTTCCCCATAAATTTTGCGCAAGTTTTAGATCTATTCATGCACTTTAGAGCAGAAGCTCCTCAAAAAATAACTTCAATTTTATTTTTCATAAGTTTTCTGAATGCATGTAGACTTAAACGTACTTTCCTTTAACTGTTATTGTTAAAGTGAACTCTTTTGATACATAAATCATTGATATTCTAGATTATTCTATCAGAGGTCCCACAATACTGTCAGACCTCTTCTGCCCTGAAATTTTGCTGCTACATATTATGTCATGTTTGACATATGAAATATCAACTTTACTTTTAACTGCATTATGATTTCTTTCCTGTATGTCATAATTCTGTGATTAACAGTAATTCAGATTGTATAATTCCAAAAAGATGTTATTTTTAAGAAAACCTGCTTGAGAAAGTAAATTATTTTCTTCTTTTTAGGGACTTCTGTTGACAAAGGAAATCATACTCAAATTCAGAAAACAATTACTTCTGCTCCAAAGAGGTGCACCTAAAAGCTTCACCCTAAAAAGATTCCATTTCAGTTTGTGCCTTAATTATTTAAAGCTTTTGGTTTACTTAGGCATGTGTATACTCACAGATATTGCTTAAAGATTTAACAAACATCTCAGTTGAAAAAAAAAAACGGACTACTAAAATACTAAGGAAAAAGTATTTAATTAAAAATAGACAAAGAAATGTATCCGTCTATTAACAGATGTTATGGTCAATTACACTGACAGTCAATCGTAAGATTGCTAATGAAGATGTATTGCTGCCATAATTATACTCACAAGAATATATGAATTTACTATAGTAATAATGTTAGTTTTGTTCTCTTATCAAAGAGATGCTTAAAAAAAAAAAGGTAGTTTGTACCTTTAACATTTAAAAGGATTATACTCAGATTAAAGTTTACATTGCTTCTTTCTCCAAAAATCACAGCAGTGAAGAGAATAGCTATATATTTAGGAGCAAACTGAATCCTCAAAACCTAGGCAAGAGAATATAGAACAAACTGGATAGCTCTCAATGTCATCATTAGATATTCATTACAATGTTTTGGACCTCTTCAGAGTTAATCCACTGAAGTTCAGGAGTCATGTTCCAACGATCAGAGACTTTGAATAATCAAAAGGAAATATTTTCTAAGATAAAACAGCACCTGTAACTAAACAATAGAGACTGAGTGGAGATGGTTGAAGATTCAGAGAGACCACTCTTGGCTGAATAGTAGGGGATCATTATTTATACGAGCTGCATAAAAGTTGGTATATTCTTGCCAGCTTAGCTTCCTACTCTCAACTTGAGATACTTATTCAGTTTCTTTTAAACATGCCCATTCCCAGGGAGTAACTACTATTAAAACTGTATCACGCTTTGTTGGGAGAACTACATAGCGATTTACCAATACATTTAGACTCATTAACAAGTAGGAAGAACTGTCAAGTGTTGACCCAATGAAGAGCAGATATTTACTGTTGATAGAGTACAGGAAAGGTATTTTGGTAGTTGAAGGAAGCAAACAAACAAAACGCAAGAAACATTAGCTTGAGCCCAGAGATCTGTTAGCTTGACTGGGCCTTGACATTGGCTGGAAAATCATAGGCTCAGGAAAATTATCTTGGTAAACTCAGGGATTCAATACAAGTGATTAAAGTTTCCAAATTGGTTGGGGAAGGATTTAATATTTTTATTACTTTAAAAAAAATAGTTCCAAGAAATGAACCATAAAAAGGAAAAACACACCAAGTAACAAACAGTCAGGGAGAACAGGAGCAGCAAAAGAAAAAAACCCTTTTCTTCAAAGACTTCACACTGTAGAAGTCTTCACTACTTTCTGCTGTTGATGCTGAAAGGGATTTAAAAAGAAGCTTCAGGGAAGATACATAAGGCAGGATGGATGAGGCCACTGCCAGTATAAATGTTAATGCTGGGTGTGAGCAGAAAGATTTGAGAATTCAAAGAACAAAAAGAAAAAAGGAAGTATGCCCTGAGGGCAGGTAGGATGGAAGGATGTGCAAGAGCTCTTCCTTTGGCAAAGAAAATCTGCTGTAGAACAGAGGTCAAGGAAAGGTACTAGCATACCTCAAATTCAGTACATCTTGCTTGTTGTGTAAACACTGTCTGCCTATTTTACATTACACAATGTGGCTAGAAACAACAAAAAACCCACAATAAATAAGGCATCTTAAAACTAACCCAGAATTTTGAGAGCAGCTTAATATTTAGTGGCAGACACTAGTATAGCAAAATACAAGCAAAAAAAGTGACATTTATTTCACATGGACCACTAACAATCTAATTTGAATTAAGCTTTTCTGCTTATACTGAATTTTCTGCACTTGACAACTGTATTTCCTGAATGGCAGTACACACTTTTTTGGTGGAAGAACAACCATATAACAGTTCTACCATGCATTACTCAAATTAAGTGTACATGTGTTTAACACTTCGGATACAGAAAAATACGCTTCAAATGACAACAGTATTTCCAACCACATGCAAGTGTTCTGTAAGGGAGCAATGCTTCTGATTTTCCAAAGAAAATTACTGCAATGATACAGCAACACTGGATTTACACTTCTGTTTACCAATCCTCTGTCCTGGTTTCAGCAGGGAAAGAGGTAATTTTATTTCTACTGGTTCCTGTGAAAGGAATTTCAATGATGAGTAATGTCAATAGCGTATATTGCTTTAGTTTATACTTTTCAAGGACTCTTTTCAGTTTCCTGTAGATGCTGAGAAGGAGCAGAGACAGAACAATGGAATGGCCAACGGAATATTCTTTACAATAGGCATCATTCTTGGTATATAAATGGGGGTTGGCCACAGGGTGTAATCTGTGATCACTACTTGGGTTGGTGACAATTCACAGGACAGTGAGAATGGCTTGTGCCATCATTATTATTATTATTTTCCTTTCCTGTTATTGTTTCTATAAAATAATCTTTATTTCAACCCGCAAGATTTTGGTGGGGTTTTTTTGTTTGTTTGTTTTTGGTTGGTTGGGTTTTTTGTTTTGTTTTTCTTTTCCCCTCCTTTTCTGCCCCTTTTCCCCACCTTTCTGGGAGAAAGAGGTGAACTTTGTGAGTAGCTGTGAGATCCTAGCTACCAACTGGGGCTAAACCACACCACCCTCAAAGAACCTTTATCAAAAAGTTTGTTAATCTCATTCTAGAAAATAGGACTTGGACTGATTTTAACAGGGAATTCAATAAAATTACAGAGGTGACAAATTATTTTGTTTTTCTCCCTACAAAACAGGTTTTATATGATGTACAGTGCTGTCAATTAAAATACAACCACACATCACAGAAACAATCTATTGCTCAACTACCCAGTCACATTACTTAAAATTTACATTTAATTGTTACCCAGCAGTGATGATGATGGTCAATAAAACATTTAGCAGATTAAACAAGTCGACAGATTCAGTAAACTGAATTTGGTACTTCTGAAATTTGTAGTTCTTTTCACTGCTATAATTGTTTGCTTGAAAATCCCTAAAATAACTTTATTTCCAAAAAATAAGAATAATGAAAGCTTCCATCTATACCAAAATTTTAGAGTGCTGATTTGATCACCGAGGAAGATGGAGGTATTTTCAGTTAAAATACCAGAGGTTCTCAGAAATGGATATAAAAGTCTGGTGAAGTAATGATATAGTAAAGAAATCTACACTGCAACCTAAGAACTCGGCAACTGTCCAACTACATCAATGTCTTGTTAAAACTGGATGGTTCTCACTGATGTACTGTAACAAAATAAAATTGAGAATTACTATTGATGTAGTATATGGGCGACAGCAGGCTGTCAGCAAGGCACAAGTAATCTTCAAGGGTTTAGAGCACTGGAACGTGGTTTCACTGGTTTCACTGCTAACCTATTTAAATATTATAAGTACAGATATTGTAAAAACATAGAAGATATGACTATGTCATCACTGGACAAGAATTGAGGTCATAAATCAAGAACATACTCAATGAAATGTATAGATCAGAATCTCAGGTCAGAGAATGGGATGTAGTGTTCTCTCTCTACTAGGGACACCAGTGCAGGTATAGCCTCAGAGGCTGTTCAGTAAGTCTTGAAGTGGTTCACGTGTCTCCTTTCCTAGTTTAGCATCCTACCCTCAGTCACCAGGGAACTTGAGTTAAAAAGAGCACCCTGCAGACAGCCATGTTGAAACCTGCCAACAGCATCCTTTCTGCTCTGCAAAGCAGAGGCTCAACACTGAGCTTCAATGCAGAGAACATAGTCCAGTATTAAGTCTTTTAAGAGATAAGTCACTGTTGTCTAAACACTAGCTTTTACTCCACATGATCACATTTAAACTACTGATTTTCAATTGCAGACTTTGACGACACTAATCAATCTTTTTTTTTTTTTAATTGCACAGCAGTAACAATCGTAATTAGGCAAAATTTTCCCATTCAGAAGAAAGGGTGGCCTGTCACAAGAATTAAAAAGATAACCACAAAACACTAGTTTTGCAACTTCCCAGAATACATGAAGTTTATGTAAGTTAGTTCCTTCATTACTCCTAATATTTGAATTTTTCAGACTTGTTTCATCTGCTACCATAAGATAAGTGGTGCAATTCCACAAGTATTCCTTTGTGTATTGATACAACGCTTTTTTTTTTTCATCCTATCCCCAAACTCCTTAGCTTTTGAATATTGTGGTCTTTACTACTTCCATACAAAAATTTATTTTACAGAACCACTCCTGCAGCTACCATTAAACCCCCCCTAGATTATTATTATTATTATCATTTTTAAGCATGCTGTCCTTGTCATTTAAAACTTCCCTCCAATTAACGTGTTTGAAACAGTGTTTCTCAACCTGAACTTTATGATCCCATAGTGTCCCAAACTCTTAGATGGAAGGAATCAGTAGCACTTCAATCCTCCTTACACTTCCAGCTGAACTGTAATTCATTTACTCCAGAGAAGAATACCTGTAGCCAGCTCTTTCATAACTAGATATTTTTAGTAAAAGCAAATCAGCTTAGGGATGGGTAGCCAGCAGAGTGATCATAAGGACTTCCAGTGACTGGTAACATCTGGTCTGTATTCCGCTATTCCAGAGTAACTGATCACCTGCCTACTCACAAAATTCCATACAGTGTAGGAGCCAGAAGGGGTCACTAGTTAAAACGTGCAGTTTAGGTAACAGCTGCAGGATTTCTTGAACTATAGGGTTTCAGTAAGTGAGTTGGCCATAGCAGCGGCAATCACCCCTAGCCTTCACAAAAGAACACCTCTCATTGCTACAAATCCTTCCCAAACCACCAGACTCCACAGCCTGTCTATACACTGAGACTCCGTCATTTGAGTGACATTCACCATTTCTTCCAGAGTTGGATATTAAACTCAATTTTTTATCAGTTGGATATTTTGAACTCAATTTAAAGCTTATGGACAATGCCATGTTTACAGAACTAAATCTGAAAGGGGGCAGTGTTGTTTAACTAGAGAGCGGTGTTATCTGTCAATGTTAATTACAGTTCTTCCTGCTGGGGTTTTTACAAGAAAGTAGGCCAGCAGGAAGTGTCATTATATTACAGCCTGTGGCTCTGTGCATGTGTTCCTAAGTTGACAGTCAAGAGATGTCCTTTAGCATTCTTCACTGTCTTTTCCCATATGAAAAATAAACTGCTCAGATTGCATAAAAGGATGAAATATGCTATCGTATGCACCCGCTAGAACAGAAAGATACAGGTATGTAAAAAGCAACTTCCTACTGTGGTAATGAAAACAGTTCCTGGTGTGTTCACAGTGTCCGATATTCCTTTTTGACTTACTTAACAAAACTTCTGAAGACTATTAAAATGAAACTTTCATAGCTTTTTTCTACAGCCTTCATCTCAGTTTAAAAAAAAGAGACTGATCAGTAGACTTATCAGGTGATAAGGCTTTGGGAGACAACAGAAAAGAGGAAAAGCTAACAAGGAGAAATACACTGCTGAGCTATCTACCCTGACCAGAAAAAGCTCAAAGCAAAAAAGTTTGAGTTACTCATGACACCACCTCCACCTCTGTCTTTTCACACTTAGGTAACCCATTCAATCAGGACATTGATTTAAAAAGATACTTTAAACAACCATAATTTCAAAACATTGATATGCATCAACGTGGAGCAGAGTCAGGTATTGTCAAGAAAGGGGGGCGGCAAAGTTTCAAGGGACTTCGAATAGTTCTAGGAGAAAAATACCCAAAGTTCATCAAGCATTTGAAGATACAACGGTCACTACTCTAGAGAAAGTCACAGTAATTTAGAGATCACAGGTAGTGGGTTTAGACAGTCGCAAATGCTAGCCCTAGCGAATAGCTACTCTCAAACCAAAATATTTCCTAGATTCAAAGTTCCTACTTCAACCTCACTGATTAAAAACATATTGCCTTAAATTCTATTACTTAAGCGTGTACACAACTTTTCAGAATAAACACCTTCAACAAATCATTATACTTATGGAAACTTAGAAAAAATGGTTTTGCATTTGAGAAGGAATCTGAAACTCAGTTTTCTGTAATTTCTTGTACTCAAAGCACTGCTTTTTTCAAGAGTAAAACAACACAAAACAAAACCACCACACACCCAGTTTGAAAGCAGACCTCAAGTTTTACTCAAAACAGCCTCATTATCCAACGGCGCTAAGTAAATGATTTAATACCACACTCTGGTATTTTTCCCCAAAGTTTGCATATCTCAAAGCCTTTTGTACACCAGTGTGTTAAGGAAATGGTACCGGTACAGTTTCATGAGCTTAATTCTTGGTAGACACTAGAATACATCAAATGCTTGGCCTTATTTTTTCCCACAGCCGTACAGACATCATTGTAGTCTAACGTATTCCATGGAACCAGTTTTCAACTTCTTTCATTTTTGTGTTTAAATTTATATATACACAGGTATTTTTGTTGTCATCAATGCTTTAATTTTCCTCAAGAAGAATATCAGTGATTTAGATTTTCAAGACCAGTTAGTATACATATCACCTCTTATTTTTGTCATTATACTCCTTAAGATAGGCATCACCTAAAGAAGTTGCCAAAAGAAATAATTTAGGAAATAATAAGAAAACCATTTAAATACAATCGTTTCTGAATCCAACTCTGGAAGCCTAACAAATTCAACTCAAAATTCCAGCATCTGAAATTTCAAAAAATCAAGACTATGGCCATGAAGTAGTAATGATTGATCAAGTATTTTATAAAAAATAAGTTTATGCAATAGTCGCTGATGATTCAAGTCCCAAACAATTGAAATGAAAACATCACATTTCAACATGAAAAACGCCTAACAAATAGAATAAAGACGTGGTAGGAAAAGAGTTCTTACCTTCATAGATAGCTTTGAAGCCTTGAGCACTAACAGCAAAATCTGTGGTGAAACAGAGGGTGAGGATAGAACCTGTGCTCACGATAGATGATGGAAGCTGAAATCCAGATAACCTGTGCAATAAAAAGGCACAAATTATTATAACTTCTAAACTAAAAAGTAAGTAACATCAGTGGATGTCATGAGCATTATGATGAGCATCCTATTTCTACATCCAAATTGCTATCGCATTACTCTTTTTGCCCTGATACAGTATCCGCAAAATTTCAACCACGTTCTTCAGCTTTTTTACCCTCTTATTTTAACAAGCGTGCATTCTCTGACACAGAACACTGGATGACCAACCTGTTTGTATTTACTGAAGACAACAAACATTTTTAATAGGACTCGTTTCAAGATGAATATAGGTAAATTTAGGACATCTATAAGTAGATACTGAGGTCTTGACTCATACAGAGATGAGATACCTAGTGGTATTTGGAATAGCATGGACTATCGTGTCTGTTCTCCAGAAGCAGCAGGGATCTCAATGTCATATACGTTAGCATGGCAAAAAACAATAAAACCTTCCATTTAACAGCTTCAGAAAAAATACCTCACATTTCCCATCTTACTATCAGTCTTATCTTTTCATACAAAACAGAATTCTGAATAAATTGTAATTACATTGCAACACTCATTTTTTCCTGAAACATCACCACAGACAATCTGTTACACCTGGTTGTTACTAGAGATATGTTGGTTTCTCAATGATCAGAGTAACTGTGCATAAGACTTATGACATCATTACTGTCCCACAAACCCCAAACTATACTGTCAGCTTACATCACTAGCTCTTTTCTGTGTTTTGCAACAGGGGTGATCCACTAGATACAGGACAACATACCACAAAGCTACCTATTGTTCATATTTCACTCTGAAAGAGCTTTTTGAATTTAGACATTGGAACAGCTCATCAGAAAAAAAAAAAAAGAAAAAAACCTAAAACAAACAAACAAGAAAAACCACAAAAAAAGGAACAAGCAAGCAGAAGACTCAAAAAAACCAAAATAAAAACACCCCACACCAAAATCTGCTCTCGTATATTTACAATCTGGATGGTTAAGGCAATTTACATATAAAAAAAAAAAACAAAACAAAAAGAACCCATCCCATCTTTGAAATGTATTGTACAATGATGGTATTAGTACATTAATTGGCATCCAGAACTGCAGAATATAAATAATTGTAAACAGCATACTAGTACATCAGTATCATTAAACTAGAATTTCTTTGCAAAATTAGGTTTATTAAAAACCTCTGTCATAAATAAAAACATAAAAGAACTCCATGCTTGAATTATGCCAGTCAGGTGGTTCCCGATCTCTTTCCAATTTTAAGCTCTGGGAAACAAATAGACTCCAATGAGTCAGAGACCAAAGTGAGCAAAGCTTTAAATACAGATGAAGGCATACAGTCAAGGCAACAGAACTCAGCAAAATGCTTCCTGTAATTTTTTCCTTTGTTTTTAAACAACATTAGCACGTGGGAGACAATTAGCTGTTTGCTCTCATATTTCACCTTCTGTGTACCTGTCAACCTATTACTCCTATTCCTTTCCACCTCATTTACTCCTATTCCAGCAATAACCAGGTTGATTTTTTTTTCCCCTCAAACTGCAGAACCACCATAAGGTTTGTCACGTCTTATGTTCAAAATTTTATATGTTCTCTCACCTTCACTAAATGTTGCAGGTTTTTAGCGAAACATGTCTCTTGTTCTATTAAATAAATTAGAGTAGTTATCACTGCATCTGGTGTACTGTATGACAGTTCATTATTAATTTAGTGTATGTATTTTCTGATCTTACTTGTATGTCTCTTCCTTCTTTGAGGAGGGATTCAAAGAGTTTTTGCTTAAGGGATGTTTTAGGGTTTTTTTTTTGACAACACTACAGTGTTTCCTAGATCTAACATTTTTTGCTGAAATACAGGAAACTAGCATGCATTGTAGGGGAAGAAAGGAAAACCAGGTTGAAACATGCAGAACTACAGAAGCAGCTAGACTGAACACTTCACACTAGATAGCAGACCTAAAAAAAAAAAAAAAAAAAAATATATATATATAAATATACACACACAAACAAAGCATGTTAAAAAGACAAAAAAATAAAATTATATCAATTCCTCCTCATTCCTGAAGAATGTTTGGAGCATATTTGGTTCATACAAATGAACTCATTTAAGCAGTGACTGATATCAGCAGCGTCTGGACATCCTGAGCTCTTGTTATCACTTCTAGACCCAACTGCTTTGATTCAGTCATGCTAGTAAGTGTCATTCCTATGATACAGATTCTTTATATACTCAACAAATAAAACTGTTTCTACAGCATAGTCCTTGAAACCAGGAATATTGTTCTTTGGGCTAACTGACATTGCAATTCACATTAAAGGAAGACAAATATATTCTTCTATACCTTAAATCACAGCACTTAAAGGTTTTACAGACATAGGAAAAGGCAAGTATGTGGTAAACTTCAAGGAATTAATACATCAACTTGAAATTTATTTTTTTCAAATTCTTTGTATTACAGTAATCCTAAAAAAGATTATGGAAAAGTCTCAAATAATCTGTTGAATGATTGACATAAATTTCTTCTATCTAGGTGCCTCTACAGTAGCCTTGTTGCCTGAAATATTTCAGGAAAGCATCTTTTCATAGTATTCTAATAAATGCAGTAAGATCAAATGGCATGAAATCGAGTGCAAACAAAAACGAGACAGCATATGAAAATCTAGAGTGTTATTCTTCAGGCATTTCCAGAATTAAACCACTGCTAGCCTATGAAGTAATTCCCGCCACCCCTTCTAGCATTTTCGCTAGGTTACATCTCATGAATCATAATGTGTTTTGCACATTCATTTCATCATGCAGAAAAATCACACACCTTCACATGTTGCTTTACTTTGGAAGTGCATCTTGGCAAATTAATGTGTAGGCCTTAACTGCAACCAGAAAGGGAACTGTTTAGACAGACAAGTGTGTGTGCTAAGAAAGCAGAATCATTTCAAGCCTCTCCACTAATAAAACTGTCATTTGACAAACTTGCACTACTTCATACTGAGCATATGGCAATACTTTAAGTTTAAAATATTGCTATTTCCTTAAGTTTCAGTAGCATGAATCTGCACAAAATACACACCATTAAAATACTTTCTAATAACAAATGGAATATATTTGGTCTATACAGAACCTGTAGTAGAAAACATAGTGGTATGCACCAGTAGTGAGTTCAGCCCATGTTTAAGGGGAAAATACCCACTACATTTCATAAACCTTGACATTCAACCATTTCTAGTGATAAGGCATCTAGAGTTCTTAGGTTTCTTTCAATAACATACCAAGAGTGCACCTAGCAGGTCCACCTGGCTCTGCTTAGAACTTTTCCACCCTCTACTCACGAGGGAAGATTTTGAGACTCTCTGGTGCTAAGTAGATAGCGTGGCAAGTCCTCAGGGGGAGTGGCAAGATGGCTAGGGGTCTGTAGCAAATAATGTACAAAAAAGGCTGAAAGAGTAGATTTGTTGAGTCCTTTGAGGATGACAACTAAGAAGTGAACCTATCTGCTGTCTTCACCTACCTATTGGAGTTGTACAGAAAACAACAGAGCCAGATTCTTTTGGGAAGCGCATAAAGGGTGGGAAGCAACAGGCAAAGTGCAACAAGAGAAATTTTGGTTTTGTTTCAGAAAAAATCCACCATGATAGTGGTCAAATACCAGACTATTTGCCCAGAGGGGATCTGGTACCTCCATCCTTGGAGATATTGGTAACTTGACAGAGCCCTGAAGAGCACCATCTATCTTCAAACTTGGCTCCAGTGTCAGCAGGAATCAAAATCAGATAACCATAGTCTCTCTGAACCCAAGATATTCGATGAATCCGTGATCCATAAGGCAGGCATAGGCACAGTCCCTATAATAAGCAGCTGCTGTAAGAATATGAGAATACTTAGTTTCTGAAGAAATTCATCAGTACAAGTGGATCAACCTATTTTTTAGATTATTTGTATAAGTTTATTAGAGATGGAATTTTTGCGAAGTGTAGTTCAAAAATTTTAGCAAATCCCAGCTCTTCATGTTGAAGCTGATAGGCCTTCAAGCGAATGTTTACAGCTGAACTGATCTTCACAGGTGTTTCAAAGACATCCTTGACACAAAACCAGCTTCAACTCTCTTCCCTCTAATGAGAACTAATACATTCTTGTTCACAGGGTCACTAGATTTGTTTTGTTTCTTATTTAAATAAATGTTTTGCACTGCCCTCGCGGTTCAAATGGTCAAGTGAAGCTTTCCAGAACAGCTCTATCAGAAACAGCTATCCAGTATGAACAGCCTTGAATGATTGGACCACTTCAAGTGCTGATTTCACAACAGAACCAGAAGCATTCTTACCATTTTTTTTTGCTAGCTTATTTATTCCTACAGCTGCCTACTGTACAAAGTGATGTGTGCATGTTACCACGCATGAGAAAATTTTGTCAAGGTTTAACAAGTTTTCTTGGGTAATGCAAGTGTGTGTGTGTGGGGGGGGGAACCACAACAAAGCCAAAACCAAACCACATCTCAGAATGAGGGGTGAATCCTGCCCCCATAAGGACTGAATCTTTTTTCACATTAGTCCAATGATATCTATGAGGACACATTATTATACTTAGGAGAATCAGATCTGTTAAACATTTTTAGAATTGTACTGACATACACACACTTATACATATATGTACGCACACATATATCTACATCTGAGCTCTGCTCATACATCTGTACAGCTTGTTCCCAGAAATGTTCTCAGAGGAAGCAGCCAGAAACTATTTGACTAAGATAAAATATTCTTGCCTGAAATTAGCTTTTGCAAGAGACATCTGTTAGCTATCAGCCAAAAGGATCAATGTTATTAATAGCAAGGTAAAGTATAAGCCTAAATTTAAACAAATTATCCCCAAAACAATTTTAGGCAAAGTACAGTGGTGAAATCTGCAATTATTTCTGCCCTGCTCCCCGCTCCCCCACCCCCACAAAAAATAAAATATCTCTCTATATATATATCTGTATAAGGAGCAAGCATAATATTTGTCCAGTTTTACTATGAAGAAATATAGGACATTAACTGCCATATGAAACACCAAAGAACTGCCCACCAGTGTCATATCCTTTCAGGATTTACATACAACTGTTAAAACTGATGTAGATAAGCTCATTCCATATCAAACTGACACTCCCTATCATACCACATGCAAATGTGAAGTTATCAGCAGGTACCACCTCAGAGACCATGCTGATCAACTACAGACCAGAAAGTGAGACAAGTTTAAGTCTCTTAAGGACTAAAGCTTTAGGTTATCCATTGCAGTTCTCCAGAAATACCTTACTGCACACCACAGAAATCAAATACTACCTTCTGAACATTTTCAGTGTGTTTTATCTAGTATCTCATATTTCGGCTTATCTGGAAATTATTCTAGAACTATACTGTCAATAAAAAGCAGGCAAAACCCCTCTGTGTTTTAGGCATCCAACATCACCAACAGTCAGTAACATGTAGATGATACTAGGAATCTGAAGAAAAAGCAATCAAGATATGACTCTATTGATTCCTGGCATGCATCCCAGTTTTATTAATGCTTTTGGGGTGGGTTGACCTTAGCCAGATGCCAGATCCCTATCCAGCCACTCTCTTACTGACCCTCTTCAATGAGACAGGGAGAAAATAAAATAGTAATCTTCCTGGTTAAAGATATAAAGACAAGCAGATTACTTATTATCATGGGCAAACCAGAATTGACTCGGAGAAAATTAGTTCATTTTATTGTCAGTTTAAATG
>VXBW01005984.1:673203-720850 GCA_013400375.1 Thinocorus orbignyianus
AAAAAGCAAAACCTCCCACCAGTCTTCTTGCCGGGCTTCACTCCTTCATTTTCAACTCCTCTATCTCTCCCCTCAGGTGGTGCAGGGGATTGGAGTCAGTCTGTAACAGCTGCTCTCTGCTGCTCCTTCCCCCTCACTTTTTTATCCTGTTCCAGTGCAGCCTCTCCACACCTGCTCCACCATGGTCTCTTCTATGGGCTGCAGGGAAATCTTTGCTCCAGCCCATGCAGCATCTCCTCCCTCTCCTCCTCCTCTCATCTTGGTGCTCCCAGAGCTGTTTCTCTCACTTTTTTTTTTTTTTTTCCCTTCCCATTTCTGGTGCTTCCTCTCTTTTCTTACATACATTCCCCTGAGGTGTCCCCACTGTAGCTGCGGGACTCAGCTGTGCCCTGCAGGGGGGAGGTGGGTCAGCCCCAGCCTCTCCTTACAGAGACCACCCTGCAGCCCCTTGGTACCAGCACCCCACACAGCATTGATGATACAAGCAGAGAACACTAGAGAAGAACCATTTGACCAAGTGCACCTCAATTTTAGGTATTAACATACTAATAATTTGACTTTTTATCTTAGTCATTTTAATTAATTTTATCTACCTGAACCTATCTGGACAGAAGAAAAGCTACTGCAGTAAATTACAAGAAGAGGGCAAATCCAATCATGCTGCAGAAAACAGGAGGAACTCTGTGAGAACAAACATGATTCCAGGATACATATCCATAACGTGACCTTTTGTGAAGCAACATAAGCCCTGAAGTTCCCTTCTACCAATAAAGGGGAGACTGGGAGGTGCCATATTAAAGCTCTGTCAAGTACTGGTCCTGAATCTGGAAGACTGAATAGGCGCATCTCTAACCAAAGGCCACAGTTACAAAAGGCTAACTTTCCAAACAGCTGGTACCAGCCAACTGGGAGTATCTCAGAGAACGGCACAGTTATGAGCAAAGCAGTCTTAGCTGTACAGGACATAGAGGACTTCAGTCACAAGATTTAAGTCCTCTCCAACCACAGCATTTTAACATTGAATTCAGAGTTGGAAGCTGACAGTGAACAGACAAGATTACAGCTACTCAGGAAACCTCTTTTATATAACTATCTTTGTTTTCTTAAAGACCAATTATTTAAAAATAGAGTTTCTCTCAAACGGTAACAGAGGAGTTGTGAGGGTTCAGTTCAAGCTATCTCTTAAAGATAAATTTTAGTACAAATCAGAGATTGGTAATTCAGAACTTTGCAGTAAGTATTTATCTGTATAATTAGGAAACATGCAAGTAAAGACAGTGTCAAGACTCAGATATTTCCACAAGATTGATTTCCAGTCTATGATTATCCATATATTCTCCCCTCTCTACCCTGCCCCTGCCATCCCCAATGCTTATTTTAAAAATAGAATTATATCTCAGACAGTAAAGATATAATTTTTTTTTAAGAATCACAAGTAGTAAGTTTTATGGTGAAATTTCATACACCCAAGTAAGAATATACAACGTATATAACTATTCTTACGCAAGTCTTTAGTCCTGCAAACAGTAGCCACCGATAGTGTATAATCACAAAGAAATATATGTAACGTTATTTTTGCAGTATTGTTTCCCAAATATTGGGCAATTTTTATCTCCCCTGTCCACTACCACGAACTGGTGGTTTGGAGCAATGCTTACTTTTGTAAATGCCAGCAATAGTAAAAAATCCAACCTTTTTTTTTTTAAAAAAAAAAAAAAAAAACAACCAAAACACAACAAAACAACAAACCACACAAAGAAAGCTGGCCACAGCCACTGTTATGGGACATGCTCTCACAGGCTTAACTACTTCATTAAACAAACTGCAGAAGCCAGAAGAGCACAGTATTCAAACTTACATAGGGATTTCCCCTATTTTGTTCATCATTATAAGATGCCACCCCTGGGGGGCAACTTCCATCCCTACTTGTTATCAGCAATGAGAAGAGTTACCCACAGGTTAAGACACCTAACAGCACATATGTAAATCTAGGAGACCAGCAGGTCCACTCTGGCAAACCAGGCTGTTACCTACCATGTGAGAAACACCAGACAGCTTATCCTAATAGTTTACCTCCATTCTGTTGCCAAGTGAAGATTTAAAACCTGACTCAGATACCATCTCATACATAAAGGAATGAGGAGCTACTATAAGATTAGTACAAGATCTAAAACTTAGACCTGATTTTCTATCACAGAAGATAGGTTAAATACATATATGTATTTAATCCCACTATCCCCAGCTTCAACATTTTTCTTGAAGTCACAAAAAAAGGGAAGACATATAGAAAAAACCAAGGTCAAATTTTTTATGCAGAGGCTCTAATTTAGTGGCTTTTCTCAAGTTTAAGGTAACACTGACTGTTACCTGAAATACTGCAGAAGAAACACTGCAAAGGGCAGAGCACACCCAGTCCAGAGAGCACAGGAATTACTCTTTGCTTCCCCATATCCACAGCATAAAGAAATCACACAGCAACACCTCCCCTCACTAACAAGTGTTAAAAAATAATTATTCATTAAACCCCCTTACCTCTCACATTTCTTGCTCCAGCAGCACAAAAGGCCTTCTCCCAGGCTACTGACCAACACCACAGCTCTGCTCTTCCAGTCCCTAGCTTTTCACTCTCCCTTTCCCTGGCAAAACTAATCTCAGAGCCCTCTCATCAGATCCCCACAAGACCTCTTCCACCAGGTGTCTCCCATAGCTGACCATGCCACAAGGCAGCCATGCAAACCCCTCAGCTGCTCCCCCTTCCTTATTTAATTAATTTCAGGTGCTCCTCCATCCTGCTAACTAGAGACAGCTGAGGTGTGTGCACTCCGTTGGAGGGGCACTACTTTTTTATACTCAGTATAAAAAAGGCTCTAATTCCTCTTACGGTTTAAGATTTATCATCTTAATTTGATAATTAGTCTCCCTAGACAAGAAGAAAATTTTTACTTTAAGCCTGCATTTTTTTTTGTTGGTTTTTTTTTTTATGTTAAGATCACATGAAAACTTCCTTATGTTTCCTGTGACTTCACCTTAACTAGAAATTAATTACAGGAATTATAAAATGAACATTTTATTAGTAAGGGAAGCAAAAAGTTCCTAGAATGAAGCCCAGAAAACCACTTAAAAAAAAAAAACCCTCAGTTGCTAAGTGGAAAGAAGCTGCCAGCCTAATGGTTTTTACGTAGTTAGAGGTGTAAAGAGTGCAAAAAACAAAGTCATACCCCAAACCATTATTGCCAGGGTGATAAAAACATTGTTTTGCCTTTAAGAGAAAGAAGTTATTTCAGTTACTGTAAAGCTAATGACTCTTTGTGCTTGAGAAATAACAACTGCAACTTTAAGTAAGATCATATATTCCATGTTAACAATCATATGAGCAGACAACTTTTCTGCTTTCTACCATTACACAGATATTCAGACCAAAGGCACTTCTCAGGTGTACTTACATGAGCCCAGATGGACCCAGCAGAAATAAAATTACACAGATCTAAATTAAAATGTAATTTGATTCAATTGATTAATAATTATATTCCAAAGAAATCCTATTTTTTGAAAATATTGTAAACAGTTTTCATAGGCTGAATTATTTCATCAGGCCTGTCCTGTCTATCCCTTTCTGTTAGCTAACTAATAACAACAATATGATGAGTTTAATAACAAAAAATATAGTAGTAACACCATTGTTAGTAATAGATGACAGGTGAGATTTAACATTTTTTATTTAAAGAAAAGATCAGGAATTGAGTCAACAAAACTAAGATCTCTCAGTGATTTTGCCACCCATACCTTGTCAAACAGTTTAAGATACAATCTTAGAAAACATTTGCATTAGTCAGTTTAAGCTTCATTATGTGAGTTTTGTCTCTTTACTGTCACAGATGAATGTCACGTCACGTTGAATCATCTTAACAGTAGGTATATCACAGTAATCCACAACAGTGTATATAGTGATCTGTTATTTTACACAACTGCAGTTGTGAAGCTTGTTTGCATTTCCTATGTCATAAGGCTTTAGAGAAATACCTGTGTCAGGCTGGGAACAACATTACAGCAATAAACAGTTGATTCAAATTCAGAATAAATGAGGATGAATTTTATTTGGAACTCTGTTTTATGAACCCATTATAAATCATTCATAATGCTGTAGATTATATTTATGCTCTCATTTTTGGGTTGTTATAGGTGTTTTATGCCTCTATCAAAGCGAATTTAGAAAGAAGAAATTCTGTGAAGAGGACTTTTTCTCTTCATGGGTCAGCTACTAATAACTGAAAAATTACCCACTTTTCCCCCTCCCTAGGTTTTCAAGCTCACCTTTTATTGCAATATCAGATCACTTCCACAAAAACCAGTGAAATGAAGCCAGTGTAAATGGAAACGGAATGATAACAAGTGGCTTAGAAGCCCTGCAACACAAAAAAATTGCTGGAGGTGGGAAATAAATCAATTTCTGAAGCTTTCTTTTACCATTTTTACAAATTGGATTACAGTAGTATTGCCAGTTGAAGAAAAACCTACTCTAGCCTTTTTTGTTGGCACCACTTTAAGCAAAGGCCTCAAGGCAAAATAAAATTTGCTAGCAAATATTTGAATAGATCAGATTTTAGTATGAACAGCATGTTTGTCCTTTGCAGCAATAGGAAGGTGTCTAAAAAAATACAATATTGTCCAAACATAACTGCATTTAACAAACAGTTTCTATAGTGCTCAATGTTCCTTCTGTAAGGAAGACTAAATGTTTGTACGTAGAACTTTATTCTTGGAATGTATGAAGCTTTAAATGTGGCTTACGGTACGCAGTAAAATTTTGAATATTTAACATGGCTTTTTGGATTTCTACTATCCGTTTTGCACAGGTTAGACTAACATACTAACATACTCATGATTGAAGTAATTTCCATTAGTTATCTGGGATCTGACTGTTCTTCATATTTTTTATTGAGAAAAATGCTCTTTTTGGATTATTGAAATAAGCAATGTAATTAAAGATTATCACAGAATCATAGAATCATAGAATTCAAGTTGGAACAGACCTCAATGGTCATCTGATCCAAAAAGTTTCCAGTGATGGAGAATCCACCACTTCCCCAGGGAGATTATTCCAATGGCTGATTGTTTTCATTGAGAAAAATTTTCCTCTTGTGTCCAATCGGGATGTCCCCAGGAGTAACTTGTACTCATTACCCTGCATGTTTTGTTTCCTGTGTGATTCCTTGTAAAAAGGGAGTCTCCGTATTCTTTGTAGCCAACCTTTAAATACTGGAACATGGTGATAAGGTGTCCCCGACGCCTTCTTTTCTCAAGGCTGAACAAACCCGACATATGGTTTTGCTGGCTTTCCTCATATGGCAGGCTTCCCAATCCTTTGATCGTCTTGGTGGCCCTTCTCTGGACCCTCTCCAGCCTGTTTGCTGGACAAGTACTAACTTTCAGCATGCTCAGCAGGATCCCAAACTGCACAGTATTGTAGTCACTGCAGCCAAAGCCATCACTAGATGAGAGGTTAGTGCAAAGCAGGTTTTCTTGGTTTGTGAGTAGCAAATCCAGCTGTGCTGCATTTCTGGATAGCTCATCTAACATTTGTATGAGGAGGCAGTCCTCTAGTCATTCCAGGAACTTCATGGATGACATGTGAGCAGCTGTATGGTTCTTCTAATAGAACAAAAGTTATAAACGACCAAAATTTTTTAAAAAATCTCACCTTTTTAATACATCATTTCATAAGCCAAACTTTAAAGCTGACTTTTATATAGTTTTGCAAGATTTGAACTTATAAATGTGCCCCTAGGACTCTTGATAAAATAATTTGTCCTGTTTCAAAACTGAAGGCAGGATTTTCCTTCACTGTCACCTCATTATGATTTTGTTGTGTTGTTTTTTTTCCTGAAGTTAATTGTTATGACAAGTCTATTTTAGAGGGGTCAGACTTTGACAGTTTTAGACTATCTGCACAAAGCTCACTATATTAACTTTCTGCTCCTGTGTTTTACTCCCAAGAGCTATGACATTCTTCTTTTCTACGCAAACCTTTGAAGTCTGTTTATTATTTCTACCCATCACACTTGAAGTTTAGTACAGTATATATCACTTAGTGCTTGAATACCTCAAGTATTCTGTCAGAATTGCTGCCTAGCTTGTTTGTCCTAAAAAAGAAAGAAATCTAGTGGGTATTTCAGTGTGTCATAAAGGTAATTTTGTCTAAATATAACTTTTTTTTAAAAGTCTTCTACCAGTAACTAGTTTTGATAGTTTCAGATGGCACTTAAAAGAAGTGGCTACTGCTACTAATATGAAATAATGGCCAATCTGGAAATGTTTGAGAACTATGTGAGTTCTCAAACTCACATAGAGTTTGGGATAACTCTACCCTTATTGTATTAAGCACCATATATTTTTCTACATGATAACACTTGTCATCTCCTTTGTACATATTTTTCTATATTCAAAACCTTCCAGAAGATGTGGCCTGTGTAGTCCTGTGCTTCGTTTTAAATATTATTCCTATAACAGGAGTAGGTAGAGCAGGAGTAGGCTGTAAAAGGAAGGGGGAAGGCACAGCACAATAGCACACACAAGAATATCTGACATAGACAGGACACAGAGACACAGATTTTCAACAGTGGATCCATTTTCAGTGCACTAGCTGGGACTGAAGGTAAAACAGTGGTGCAGTTTCTATCTTATCCTCTAATAAGGACCGTATACTGTGGCAAAGATCCAGAATTCTTAAGAAAGCAGCACACTTAGTATTTACCTATGTAAACTGGCTCTAGTGCATGGTGAAGCCCTTTATTTTGTATCTTTGCTGATATTGTTCCCATGCTAACAATATTTAACTACCATGTTTTTTATATCTGTATTTTGGCGCACTAACATTCACTAGCCATTGTATTTCTTTGGTTTAGCAGTTAGTGAATCTCAGAGTACAGTGACTTTTATAACTAGTTGTGCTTTTTTTAACTTTTAGAGCAAGAATCAGTTGTTGAAATGTCAGCTTATCCTTATTTTTCAGAATATCCTTGCCTTATACATATCCTGTTAAAGTATATAAATTTACTATACTGAATTCTCATTGTCATCTACTTCAAGTTGCTAGTATGCATACAGATTTTAATGATTATCCTCAAATTGCTGTCTTTATGGCACCGCCTTATCAATGTGCCCTCTGATCAGTAGATCTTCAACAAATTCAGAAGTAATGAAGCAGAACAACGTCTTGTTAAATTTAATAGTGAGCAAATTTTGGTAGCTTCAGCCTGAAATATCACATCCTAAAAGTAAGTTTAGAAATATATCTTAATTGAAAGATATTTCATCTTTTTATCTGAGCTTTTTCTGTGCCTGTATTTTAAGTCACCTCAGTAGAGGTTTGCCCTAGGATGCATAATTTGATGCTTGAGCTCCTCCTATCAGAAAATTCTATCTTGTTCTCTTGTCCTTTAATCCTTACATATATAATATATCATTTCAGGGCTTACGATCATCACTGAGATTATCTATAGTAGTATCATTTTTAGTTTGGAACAAATTGTTTCTTATGGATGACTTGCCCTAACAACTGTGTTTAGGTGAGTCATATTTTGCTAGCTTAAAATGTTCTCAAAGTGCTTCTTCCAAAGGTAGGATGTATGCAAAGTCTTTTTTTTGCTCATACTTATAATTTCAGTAAACTTTCTCTTAAAATTGTATTGTAATATTTATATATTAACCTGAAGCAATGGGTGTTGACTATCAGTCTGAAGCAGGGTGAACATCAGGTAAGTTCTGCCATGAAATGTGTAATATTTCTGTAGGACAGTGGTGATGCTCTGCATTATCTGTTAGGTGATTGCATCTTGCGTACTCCCAGAGATGGTTTTGTGAGAGCTGCCTGAACCTGCCCCTAGTTACCCACATGTGTCCAAATGATGCAGGATCTTGAATATCTGAACACAGGTAAAGGTTTTAGTTCTGTTCACCTTTAACACAGTATTTGATACCACCTGCATACTCAGGTGGTCTGCAGGGTTCTGACATCCATTCTGACATCCACAGGCTGCCCATAAGTACCTGCGAGAAGGAGGTGGCAGATATGATGTTATGTGATATGGAGGAAGTCAATGCTGAAGGAATTGCTATTGCAGGAGAACTTTTTAATTTTATGTTTTCATATTTACCCATTCAGAACCTGACTTATTGCCAGTTTTTCTCATTATTTTAAATAGGAGTTTTAGTTAAAGTCATTGCTTAGAATTTCTTTGTATTTGGATAATATTTTTATTGACACTGGCTTACATTTTTATAGAACAGTTAATAAATCTCTTCTTTTTCTCATAAAAGTGCCAAGTTGTTAAAAATGTTGTTATTTTACTATTGTATAAGATGTATTTGGTAAAATAGCTTCCCAAGTCCCTGATGACCTTTGTGGTCAGAGAAAGGTTTTAAGACTAAACCATTGTGGAAGATTCCATATCTGTGGAACAACCATGCTGTGGGCTACAGTAATACTTAGCTACTCCCCTCACAAGGTGTTCGTATGGGGATTACTTACCTCTCCAAGTAGCGGGTGGCAGGGAAATGAGTAAAAGTATGAAATAGTCAAGAAGCACAGATGACAGAACAAATTCAAGAAGTAAAAGAACCACTGAGACCAAAATAATAATGGGCTTCAGGGGAACCATCTATGGAACTGAGAAAGAAAAGCAGACTATGCAAGTGAAGATTGATTGCTCAGAAGAGATAAGGAAGAAAGAAGCCACGGGAAGGAAAAGAAGGTAACCTTAGTTATTTAGCCTTAATTAACACCAAGAGAACTTTACTGACTTGACAGACTCTCCCAGCAATTCTCAGGGAAGAGGCTGGTAGAAACTACTGTATACTGAACTGAATGAAAAGAATCCATTTTTGATGGGAACATTTTATTTCTATTTTACATTCCAGATTCTATTATGATGCATGTAGCAAATAAGGAGTAAACCATTCTTCAGTATTCATCTCCTAAATTGAATCAATGTCTAAACCAGTGTATTTCTCTCCAATGACTATAAAAGAAGACTGGATAGATTAACCTCCATGACTAAACTTTGTCTTTTTTGAAATACCCCTCACAAAAAAAAAAGTTGCCTGGACTGAGAGATGAGACAGGGATGAGAAAGTCAAGTGAGAAAACTGGATAAGATTAATGGCAATTCTCTCTGCTAGTGAATTAGAACAAAAAGGCAAATGCCAGCCAAGAAGATGGAACACAAACCAACTATGAATGCTGCCTTTCTTACCATTGCTGTTAACAAAAACATAATGGTTTAGAGAAGTAAGGTTTGCTTAGAGGTCAATTATCAATGTGAATGCAGAGTCCTCATTTCAAACAACTAAACCAAAATGAGTCCAGAAGCTCAAGATACAAATTTATAATGAAAGAGGAAGCAAAAGAGGACAGGAGGGGATACTTAGTGAAGTATTGCCCTAAAAATGGCAAAAAAGAAGAAAAATAGCAAGTGGAATAATCAAGAGGAATGCAAACAAAAAGGAGCTTCTTCCTCTTCTGTTTTCTTTCCATTTATGCTCCTTTATGCTTTTTTACATGTTTTATTAAAAAAAAAAACCACATAAACAAACAAACAAAAAAACCCCACAAAATTCTTTAATGTAGATTCTGTTTATTTCGTACCAACCACTTTGCAATTCCCATAATTCCATGCTACAGTGAAAAGATTCTATTTCCTTTCTCTCTCTGTTCTTTTTCTTTTCAGTCAGCTATCATTTATTTCAGTGCTGGGGGAGTGGGATGATAGTGTGTTACTACATTTCCTTACTAGCAGACTCTAATGATTTCAATCTGTCACTATTCACTCTCTTTTCCTTACAAACCTGTATTTGATCACGGCGTGAGAGAGGTAGATGGACTCAACAACCTACTGAAGTTGTTTCAGCCTTATCTGCTACAGATCTGAAGCTGCAGTTTTATTGTTACCTGATGGCCAAACACAAAACCTACCTTTTATTGATTTGTTGATGGAACAGTGCTATTCAACACTGCTGAGTAAGAGCACTTTCATCTTTTAATTTCCATATGTTTGGTAGTATTAAAAGCTTTTATGTTATCTGTGTCATTTCATCTGGGGTGTATCACTTAATGATGAAATGCAAAATAAGCCACTTTTCCTTCCATATCAGTATCTATTCTGTAAGTGGGTTTGGGTTTGTTCCCATATTAAAAACAAGAACAACTGATATGAAAATACATATTCTCATGGAGCATTTATTCTATTTAGGATATCTAAAGCAATTTTAATGTGCTCTTTATGGCTACGTTTCATTTTTGGCTGATCTTTTTTGACTCTTTGGCAAGAGACAGAAACACCATGACTCCTCTCTGGATATGTGTACTTGGGAAACAATTTTTCCTATTCTGCGAGAATGCTCATATCTTCTTTTAGAAATTAATTCATTTATTTTTTTACTTTAGACAATAATAAGAATTTGTGGGATGTAATCTTTTTCTTACATCTGGGAGGTTTGAGACTTTGAGAAATAATTAATAAAAATCTGACAGATTTAACTCTCACATCTCAGGAGATAATTCCTGAAAAACTGCCTATTCTGACACAGGTGGTAGCAGCTGCAGTAGTAGTGTCTTTAAAAATAAAAAAATAAAAAAATAAAAAATTCCTGAAGTTTTCAGTTATTTCCTTTTCTACATTTTACTGAATTAAGTACAGGCTTATAAAATGTTCATAAAATAGTACCTTTTCCATTGAAAAAAACCTCTCAGTGGAAGACTCCAGAGTAATTCTAACCATATCCTTCATCTAGGAGACAAAATAAGTTATGACTGAACAGAATAATACATATAATTTTGGAAATCACCGCATCTTAGATTTACGTTAACTGTGTAATGATTGAAAGGTGAAGAATTTAGACCCATAGCAGATAATACACTGACAAAATTTAGGAGTCAGCAGATCTAAATTCCCTAAGGATTTGACTACATAAAAAGGAAGTGTCAGACAGGAGAAAAACCACGAGCAATGTGTTCAAGTCCAGGTTTTGGACTAGTCAGAATTTTTTGTTAATAGCTGGAAAAAATAGCAGGAGCAGGATAGTGAAACAGAATTAGACAAAAATATCGACAAGTAGGAAGATTAGAATCGTTTATCAAATCCAGATTTAAAAGATGAGATAGCATTGAGGGCTGGATTAAAAAAAAAATTGTAAAGTGAGATGGACATCTCTTCAGATGGGAAGAATCATTCTTCTTTCAGTGATTCTGAAGAAAGCTGGCCTGACCTCTTGCCTAATTTTACACAGAAAAAACTAGTTGAGAGGAATAGAAATTCCAAAGACTAATAAAAAGGAATTATCAAAAAAAAAACAAACAAAAAACCTACAAGCCCACAAATATTGACAAACTCAAATGAGTGACTCCAGCAAAAGGACATTAAGATGCTTGGGGACAGAAGGACATGACCCACGTGAGGAAGAAGAAGAGGAAATTCGAGAAAAGGCAGCAAAAAGACAACCTAAAGCAATGTTCTATGACCTGGGAGGAAGGGATTAATATAGAAGATGGAGACAAGTTCTTCTCAACGTGCCCAGTGAAAGGACAAGACACAACAGTCTGGAGTTGCAACTCCAACTGAAAATCTCCTATTGAATATAAAAAATAAATTATGAGAAAGTACTGGATTTTTTCAGTACCATGTTACTATTCCAAATGAATTTTTCTTAGGAAAGTAATATGGCTTACTACAGAATAGTACACAGTACTACACAATGCTACGCAATTCAAACTTTAAGGAATGGGTTGTATAGTTTGCTGCTACTGCTATGAGCAGCCAGAAACAGCTTCTTCTGCTTGAATTACAGTGATCTTTTCAGGGCCATTGCCTCAATACATCCCTCCTGAACGCCTCTGATTATCCTAGGATTTTTTTCTGAAAGGTACCAACCCCTCTATTTTAGGTTGATGACATCGGTATTGTGGAGTATTTGCATAGTAAACGTGCTTTTTGAGTAAACATTATTCTCGTAACACTGGAAATTTAGCAGAAAAAAATAGCAGCTGAAAATGTCATGCTGAATATCAGATCAGTATGACAAGTTTGGTCAAACTATTAACCTAAGCCACTACAACAGGTTGAAAAAGAAATCTCTTTGGCAGCTGTCAAGAGAGAAATACAGGAAAGCTCACGAACTCATGCTCAGAGGAATAACTGGCTAATTAGATTTCAAAAATACTTATATTGAAATGAAGTAGTACTAGTTATTCCCTGTAAAGTCTTTGAGGTACTACTTATAAAAATCATGCTCAATATCTGATATATTTCTGAACAACAGTATATATAGTATTAATATGTAACAAAAATGCAATCAATTGACCTCTCATTTCTAACAAAGGTCTTTAAATATGTACTGGTAGTATCCAGCACGTATCAATATAATTGAAAACAATACAGCCCAAATGAAGATAAAGTCCTAAATAAATGTGAAGCATTAGTATTCAAGACTGGCTTGCCAAAAGCACAAGCAAACCAAACAATGAGTTAAAAATTCTAAAAAAGCACAATTAAGATCATTGTTTCAGCAATGCCTCTCACCAAGAAGCAGATAACCCAGGCTAAAGACTCAATTCACACTAGCCATCACCACTGCCAATAAAGGCAAGAAGAAAAAAGGATGTTTTTTTTTTCCCAGTCAGATTGTCACTTTCCCACTCCATTCTTCTATAGACAAGGATTAGTGTTAGTAAATATGGTATATGGAACTTAAATTGCACCAAACAAAACTTTCCTCATTTTTTGTTTGGTTGGGGTTTAATTTTCTGTTTTGTTTTGGTTTTATTTATTTATTTTTGTTTGTTTTACTACATCATTTCATACTTTTTTCTCTATAGGCATTGAATCTTTAATCTAAAGTTCTGGCTTCCCTCGAGTAACTAAATATTGAGTTTGAAGTACAATATCCAAAACTGGATACACTGGATCAGCTAAGGTCTTTCAGTATTAAATAGAAAGGAAGTTTTACTTTGCTTATAGAAGTCTATTTTCCTGTTCATGGACCCCAATATGGACTTTTGTCTTCTTTTATCCTATGCAGAAATATGACAGTTGTTGATATGAATTAAAACCACAACCCTTAAGAACTCTGTAAGTCTGTTTCCAGAATGTTTACCTTAGTCCTTTTGAACTAGTCACTTAGTTGTTGTTAGTTTAGGGATGTTTAAAATAGAGGTCTTCACAGCTTTTGGAATCACAGAATACTTTGAAAAAACACCCATGGTAGCATCAGAAGAGCACTTGCACTGCTTAGTTTAATTTCTTCTTGTGTACTGATTAGATTTTGCTTTAATACATGCACTGAGAACCCACACCACAAGCAGCATTAAAAAAATCTTTAAGCATTTTGATAAGTCTGCAGAGACCACCATAACGTATTCTTTTTATTAGCCTTATCTCTTATCTGCAAAATATAAAAGGAACAGCAGTAAATATCGACAAGCAATAGATACTGTTCATTCTTCAAGCAATTCAGATCTTTTATGCGGCCTTAATTTGCCAGTGTAGTCAGTTTCACTACTCAGTCTGAGATGCCTCTTTTACATAATGGTGCAATATTCTCTCTCAATAAATAGAAATCACAAATATTTCTTTAGTATATTGCTAAAATCTTGCTCTATCTTACAGTTCAGATAGATTATTCACTTTATCCCATTAATCCTTTCATCTATTCTGAATAACTCCCACGAATGCCCTCCAGGAGGTACAAAAGTGAGTGGGTTTGCAAAATAATGGGATAGAATATTTTTTTTTGAAATTGTGATGTCAGTTGAGGACCTCAGACTAGACTCAGCACACTTTAGTAACATGTGAAAGATTCAACATTTCTTCTAACTCTGAAAGTGAAGTGTCTGACTAAGGCATTTCATTCATAGATTCAGTTGTCATTATTATTGCAGGGTCTTATTGTAGGCAGTGGTTTGGAAAGGTTCCTGGTTGTTTACCATAAACTGATGTTAATATTCCTGGTCCTACTGACTTTTTTGTATTAGAACATGTTTTACCACCAAAACAGAATAATTTTTGTCTGTCAATAAAACAGTACACCAAGGTTTATCTAATCTTTCCAAGTTTCTAACCTCAATCATTCACCTATACATCTACGCATAATTTGCAGGAAGGCTGTAATTCTCACAAATGATAATGATCTCTTCATTTAGTTGGTTTTGTAGCGTCATTAAATATTAATGGTCTTTATTTGGTTTTCTCTTTCTAACCTTTTGATTATAAAAGCCTTTACACTGTGTAGGTGGTCGAGACACTGAAACTTAATTAATAATTAATTTTCAGGCAAGCTGTTATGATGATCTTTCTTTCCCCGCCCTGTAATCTTCCTGAGCTATCTTTTACAATATTGCTATTTTATTATTTACATGGACTTACAGTAAAAGCACCTGCTGCTACCTGATACCCAGCACTGATTTCAGAGTTCAATTAGAGATTAGCACTTTTATAACTGAAACCTGATACTTTATCTCTACTGAAAATAAGCTGTGAATAAAATTAAACAAATGCATATATAGTTTTCAGATCAAAATGAAACAATCTTTTCAGTCAGATTGTGATAATATGAGGTGCCTTGGAATGAAACATAGATGTTGATGTATATGTTAGTAGCTATAATATAGAATACTTCTATAAAAAAAATTTTAAAAAATACAAGACAGACCAATAATCTTTGTGAATGGTATACAATCCACAAGGAAAAATGAAACTCATCCGTTTAACTTTTCAGAGCTTGAACGGATTTCTCTTAAGATTATAAAGAATTTTTCCCAGCAGCATGCTATGTATAGTGTGGCACTGTGGATTGTACTTTTCTCTGATGCACCAACATCCCCAAGATTTAAAAGCAAATGCAACAGCATTTAGTGAGGAATGTGCTGCTGTGGCACATTTGCTTTATGTCATTGGCTGTATTAGCAAATTGGGTCAGAGAAATAGTGTGATTTTGTGTGAGCTTGTCATAGTCTCCACTTATCCCGTGCAGGTTTGGAACTCAGGGCAGTTTTGATGTACATGAACTAGATATTCTCAAGGCTTCAAGGGGGCATTAAGTTAAAAAACAGCCCATCACCCAGTGTGCATGTAACATTTTTTTGTCTTCAGTGGATTTTGTGTTGTATTTAGTGAAACCTTTTTGCTCAGGAGCCAGACTAAATCTAATCTGAAGCAAAGTCCCTGATATGTAGAGGTCCAGTGGTCTGCCCCGACTGCACCTAATTCCTTGATAATGCAGGAATAATCTTTTAGTGCCCTCAGTCTACCAAGTCATTTACAACATCTAAACATTTCTATAAGTATAAAGAAGCAAGGTGTCCTAAGGAATTTTTAGGCAAACATGAACTCACCTAAGCAGCATAAGTTAGCTTGGACTGCATTTTTTTCTTTATCTTTTTTAGAACTAGCTCTTAATTTCTTTACATCTACATCTCTATATATATAATTTCCCAATAGGTTTGTAATAAGTAAAACCTAAACTGTTAAGTGCAATATTTTTCTTTTAAAATATTATTTTTTTCAGGATTACTATTTTTTAGAATATCTAGCTACTGGGCCACGTACCATATAGACATAGGTACCAACTGCTTATCTTTGCAGGATTTGGCTTTGGGTGTTTGATCCCTAAAGCAAACTTCAGCTGCATTAGGCATTTAAGGTTCTTATCCACTGCACAACCAAAGTTAAATGCCTAAAACCTGAAGATGACAGAAAACAGTACAGTAAGGTAACCATCTGGGAAACTGATACCTTAAATAACTTACTGTAAGCTGGTATAGCTTTCTGCTAAGGATTCACAGCCCAAAACCTTCTTGTAGCCTAGAATTCCTGCAATGTCATGTGATGTGAATGGGTGGAATACGAGTTATTCCAAAAGGATATCCTCTTTACTTAAGTAACTAAATTAGATGCCAAAATCTTCTGTAAAATATATAATCTTTCTTGTAGAACAACTGTTTCTCTAGGGGCCTAGTGATGTACTCAATAACTCAATGCATTATTCTTGGTGTGAGAATTGTTCTTATCTTTCTTTTGTCTTTGGTTTTTTAAACCCAGTTTTTCTATTTCTTAGCTGAAAACCCCATCAACAAAGTTCTGAACTAATCAGAAATATTTTTTACTGTTTCCAGATAAAACTGTACCATTGTTCAGAATGGATTTAAAGATGCATGTTTTTATATGCCAGTAGCTACTGCAGCAAGCCAGCTAGCTGAAGGGATTCTGGCTTCCGTCCTTTCCTCCAGACAAATCGTATCTACATTATACAGCTACTGTTTCATGTAAAATTCATCAGCATTCCCCAACACAGGAATCTAGAAATCACCACTCTCTCTGAGTATTACACAGAATTAGCCAGAAAATTAATGGCCATCTTTCCTGCAATAACCCTGAGGGTAGTACCCCATCTGGTAGTGAGTGGTTTACATTCACAACTTGAAGAGTTCCTCCTGTATATCTCTATATGAAAAGAGATTGGACGCAAAAAACATTTGTATAAAAACCAACAGAAATCTTGAAGTACAGTTTCCTAATTCACAGAGTTTGTCGCAAATAATGACTGTTCAGTAAACTATAACTGTTTCTTTTACAAAAAGGCTGTTGACCAACAAATACTGCATTCCTTGCTGTGCAGTGATAAATATTCAATATGTGAAATGAGGGGAGATGGATGCCTATATATTTTGCAGAGGAAAGTAAGCAAAGAAAAACAAACAAGGAAGAATTCCTGCAGGTCTAAATTCAGGTAGAAATTATCATCCTCTCAAGGCTTTCACAAGCAAATGACTCATTCCCATTGCCTGTAAATAGAATATTGCCTGTCAATTTAGGAAGATGGCATCTGCAAGTATAAAAATATCAGACCATTACGTGGGCTAATTTGAACCAAAGCTGTTAAGACAAATTTTCAGGTAGGACAAGAAGACTTAAATGTGGCTTGTTGGGTTCAGGTGGCAATTGGTTAGGTATTTTTTATTGCAACTTTGGCATGTTCAATGCTAATGTTCAACTAAATCTTTGTATTAGGCTACCACAGTATTTTCTGGTGTGGATCTGAGTCCCCTACATAACTCTATGTTCTTCAGTCTTATTCAGATAGAAAAGATGCCACAATCTCCAGTGAACCAATGCTGAAAATCTGCTGCAGCCTGTATTTTTTTTGCCTATATCAAAGTTAATATGGCATTTTCTTTGGTTCATTGGGTTTTAAGTAGAACATTAAGATTTTAGACACATTCTAAATTCAAGACATATTGCAGATTCATAGATAAGCCTTCTAAACAATTTTTCAAAACTCCATTAATTGTAACAAGGTCTTATAAAATACTTGAAAAGTTAATAAGATGTATGCCTGCTTTTTGAGAAATTCTGTATTTAATGCATCACAGCAATAATGTAATTGTTTCTTCAGGTAAGAGATAGTTAAATTTATTTTACTATTTCAAGAAAGAAGATAGAATTTCTGTGAAGTCGTTGCTGTCTTGGTCACCGGAAGATGTCTTCTACTGGGAGAGCTGATAGCATTCAGTAGTGTCAGAACTGGCTCTTATTTATGTGTTAGTGAATAATGATTTTTAAGGTGTGGTTTGGGGTTTATTCCCCCCTGAAAAGAGAGAGGGAGCAAGCGAGGACAGAGGGAGGGAGAAATTACCTCAGAGAGATATTTTTTAATATCCTCTTTGATTCCGCTTCTACCTATTCCATAGAGAAACTATTTCTCTTCTATTTAACTTGAATAATTTAAAGGTACTCAGCCAGAAAACAGATTTGCAAAATAACTCATCTTATAGTTTACAAAATACCTATCAATTTAAGCTGTACAGATAAGTATTTAAATATCATTTAATGTAATAAAATCTCCTGTGTGACCTCTCAGAAAAGCAGTATTTCACCAGGTAGGAATATTTCCTGAAAACAAACCGCAAGTACAGAGGTCTGCTCAAAGACTAAGTCTATATGTTCACAAGCTGCCTTTGCCAGTGAAAACATAGATTTGTGTTTCTTTCCGACTCTTGACCTTGTCAGTCTTTCGAATTTCTTTTTAAGAACTATACCACTAATTAGATCACAGCACTTAAGAAATTGCTATCCTAGTCTTTAGTTTGTAAGTTTCCATTTTAATGCTGAAACATAGTAATGTACATAATTTCTATTCTCACTTGGACTATTATTATACTTGATTTCAACATCAAATATGATATTATTCTGTTCTACTTTTCTCATTACTGTATTTTATAAAGTACTGGCATAAAACTAACATATGATTCAGCTATTAATTTTCTAATTCATACAAAAGACATGATTATTTCACTGAAAATATAAATATTGTGCTTGCAGAATTCAAAGGCAAGTATCTGGAAATTAAACTGTAAGACAAATAAAACAGACATTTTTTTACATTATGGCAGTTACTGGTTGTGTGCAAGACCTCTACAATATTAAGTTTTGAATGCAACATTTATCTTCCTGATTGCACAAGCTGAACTCCTTCCTGTCATCCACTGTTAGATCTGTTGTGACTAGCTAAACTGGTAAAGTGTGCTCCCAGTGTGAGATGATGGTAGCCAGTAAGTGTAAGGATGGAAGTTTTTGCCTTTTGTCAACCAGCTCTGTATGTGCAGCAAAACATTTCACAAAAAAAACAAGGACATGTGAAGCACATTGTAGAATCTGAAAGTAACCACAGCCAACAAGTTGAAATAGCTATCATTAACCGCCATCACTAAAACATTGCAACACAAGGTTCAGTGAAAATTAGAAATGCAACGGTGATGATGAATAAAACACTTTGGGCTTTTAAATACCACCCATTATTTTCTGTCCATGCTTCAGTGAGTGAAATTAAAGAGCTCCAGTAGCATAATAAGAAAATCTATTTTACATCTTTCAGTAAGGTTTAATTATCTTACTGTACACTTCTTTAATCACAGCAGAACTAGATTCACCATGAAACCACACCTTGAAGAAATCTTTATTTTAAATAACTTTTCAAATTCTTATGTAATCTAGATTATGTTAAATTTATTCAAATAATTTTATTAGCAAAGGAAGATATGATACTGTTATATGGGGTTTGATTACAGTAGGTTTCTTCTAACTAGCCTTAGCAGAACTTGTATCTAACATAAAGAAATTATTGTTTTAAGTGAAAATACACAGATTAAAATTAGTTTTATTCATTGATTTGACTACTGTGTTTACACATTTTTTGACTGGTAGTGGGGAAGACAGAAAGCTCCTTGATTTTAATATTACCGGTATAAAGGATATCCTTCAGAGCAGATTACTTCCAAGGGAAAAAATTGGCAGCCAAAAACACATCAGTGAAACTTCATTGTTTAACAACTAAAAGAAATATGTTACTGATTGAGCTTACAGCTTTTGCTTTTGGAAAGGCTTATTGCCACATTAGTGATCTTCAGCAAGATGCTAGTGGCAGTGGTGTACCTCTATATCTTTAACGGCAAAAAAAAAGAAAAAATTTAGAAGTTCTTAGGAGATGCAGAAGAAAAGAAAAAAGAAAGTATTTTTTTCATTATATAACTTATTCCTGTTTAGTAAAGATATCTTCTTACGAGAAGGAATTACATGTGGAAAATACTGGAAAACATTGGTGTAAACAGTACTGAAACAAAACATTTCTCTCTAAAAGATTTAACAATTATTTGTTTAACGTTTTATAGTGACTCAGTGTACACCATAACACAATCTAGGGAATTTGTAAAAAATGTGTCACTAACACAGAGAAAAATGTTGATGTACAGGCTGTTTCACCAGAGGCAGCAGAGCAGCCTCTGGCAACTCTCTATTCATGTTCGTGTTGCGGGTCTCAAGTATGTTTCCAGAGGGCTGTGATTGCAGTCTTCTGCAATATAGATGGATTATCCTTGGGCATTCACAGGGCCCCTGGCAAGGATGGCACTTCTTGACTTCCCATCTCCCTACACTGTCTGAAAATGCTCTGATAAATATTAATACTTCCTATAAGAAAACTTCATGACGTATATCACTCTTCCAAGGTTGATTTGTACCTTTATATGGCAGCCAGCGTAGCCAGAAAACAACAGTGCTTGTTTCTGCAAGCTCAGCCCTGTTTAACTGAGCAAATGAGCCCTTCTTCTCTTGCCTCCCAAGACTCTCATGCTGCCTGCTCTCTGGCCTTGGGAAATGGGTCAGAGGAAGGGCTGGAAACCAGAACACTTAGAATGTAGTCTGGGCAGGAACTGATGGCTCCACTCTGACCTGAAATGGGGGTCCTAGCCTCCCGGGCTGTGCCAGGGAAAGACCCCAAGCGAGAATGGGCAGAGCCAGTAAAGCCAAATTGTGCCTTCAGGTCCCTGACAGATTTGTAATTAGACTTAAATTTAAAGAAAAGAAAAAAAATGATATGTCAATTAATTGGTAGGTAAATTGTTCCAATACAATGATTAAACTATTCTGATCCTTCTTTACCCGTGTTTTATGGTTTCATTTGAGAAAACCCATTGCAGTATATTTTACAAAACAAACAACAAACAGAAGGCCAAAATTATACTGTTGACCCCACTGAATATGTAACTTTGCAGATATACAAGTAAGGAAAACTAGGCTCACAAGAGGCTTAGCTAATTAGAAGTTCTGTAATTTGGCATAAGCAACTGCATTACAGTTATATACCTTTTACCCAGAAGAAGCTATACTTAATTGGGGAATTGAGCATAGAACATGATAAGTTGCTTGGATGGAGCATGTAGAAAAGTATCATGACCGATTCGGTATCAAGCATTTTGATAAGTCATTCACAAGATTAAATAGCAAGAACTATGTAAAAATTCCTACACTAGAATTGCTATGGTTGGAAGTGACCTTTGAGATGATTAGGTCCAAGCATAAACCTAGCACTGCCAAGTTACCACTAAACCCATGTCCTTCAGTGCTACATCTACATGTCTTTTAAATACCTCCAGGGATAGTGTCTCAACCACTTCTCTGTGCAGCCTGTTCCAATGCTCGACAGCCCTTTCAGTGAAGAGATTGTTCCTAATATCCAATCTGAAATTCCCTGTAGCAACTTGAGGCCATTTCCTCCTGTCCTATTGCCTATTGTTTGGGAAAAAAGACCAGCTCCCACCTCGCTACAACCTCATTTCAGGTAGTTGTAAAGAATGAAGTCTCCCTTCAGCCTCCTTTTCTCCAGACTGAACAACCCTAGCTCCCTCAGCCGCTCCTCATAAGNCTCCCTCAGCCGCTTCTCATAAGACTTGTGCTCCAGTTGCCTCACCAGTTTTGTCACCCTTCTCTGGACATACTCCAGAATCTCAATGTCTTTCCCGGAGCAAGGGGCCCAAAACTGAACACAGTATTCAAGCTGCAGTCTCACCAGGGCCATGTACAGGGGGACATCACTTCCCTAGTCCTAGTCACCACACTGTTCCTGATACAGGCCAGGATGCTGTTGGCCTTCTTGGCCACCTGGGCACACTGCTGGCTCATATTCAGCCAGCGGTCAACCAACACCCCCAGGTCTTTTTCTACCAGGCAAATTTCCAGCTTCTCTTCCCCAAGCCTGTAGTGTTGCCAGGGTACCATTGATGTAGAATTGAAGTAAATCTACAGAAGTGATTTGCATAGCAGGTAAGAATTAAACAAAAAATACTCTGTAGCATCAAGGAAGAGAAAAATGATGGGAAAATGAACACATAAAGAAAATAGTATTTATGAAGTCTGGCATAGTTTTACTGGAACTTCCAGGCTAGAAATAACAGGTTAAACTTTTTTTGTCCTACTTCTTTGAGTTATGTTCCTTGTGCCTGAGTTAGAGACATCTGCTTTGATTTTAACAGTAATAAAACAGGAGCCTGGTCTCTGGTTGAATGTTAGTTGACATTAGTCAAAAAATAAAGCAGCAAAAATAATAAACATTTATTACATTCTACCTTATACTAATTATTGTAACATAAACATTTTCAGCAAGGTGAGTAGATACACTTGTTTCTCAAGACTGATTCCTCTCAATGAGATTTACTGAAGAGGAATGATTACAAATCTGGGAACATTTTAGCAAAATAATGACATAACAGCATACATGAATATATAATAGCTACTTGTCAGGCAAAAATGGAAAGTGGGGCTAATAGATAAGAGAAACAAAGAAATGAGAACAATATGTTTAAGTTGATTTCCTAAGAAAATGATGTACATAAAATTATACTTGTCTGTTTGCCTGGAATACTCTGAGAAGTGTCAGCTAACTCTGGTAGCTGAATTTGATAAAGAAGTGTGTGGGGGAGAAGTTAAGTTCCTACAAATTTCTTGAAAGTAATTTTGCTTGCATGCTGTTAAAGCTCTTTATATTTCTATTGTAAAAAACTCCAGATTTTAGTTCATATCTGCGTTAGCAGTAAGATATGACAGTAACACAGCACGGTGCCTGACAGGGAATATTCTGAAAGAAAAGAAAAAGATCATGTTGATAAGAGAGATTAGGGCAGTATTTGGTTCAAGGTTAAAATACCCAAATATGCTGTGTGTGAATGTAGATTTCTGCTTTCCTGTAAGAGTCAGTGGTGATCGTGTCAGTGGAGCAGGAGAGGGATTCAGTTCAGCCCAACAGAATACATGAGTGATCAATGGACTCATCTCTGATGTAAATTTCAGTGACAATTTGTGGCATACCCTTACCCAGAGAACCTCATCATTCAAATAGTATTTTAAAACTTTGAAAAACTTGTACTGGAGAATTACAATAATATTATTGCGTACTTAGAATGAGCCATCCTGTGCAAGAATTTTGTGGCCTGATGACAAAGAAAAAGAGGTGCAAGGGCACAGAGCTTATAATTAGAATTATGCTGCATTGGGGAATCCATTTAGTAAAACAATTTATGTACTTGCAGAAAGTTAACAAGTCCTCCTGAACATATGCACTATTTCATAGCCTCAATAATTACATGCAATAGCATTCATAACACTTTTTAACAAATAAAGTTTAGTCATCCTCTTGTCTGAAGGACTAGAAGATACAGTCACGGTTACATCAAACAGCTCAGATTTTTAAATTTTAGATTAATTTTTCAGACCAGGCACCATAATTAGAATCTCCTTAATGACCTTCATTAATATAAAAGTCACAACATCTTGTTATACAGAGTAACTTTCTAATGCAATTGCCCCAAATTATTATAGAAAGTCCTCTAGGAATTGGTTCTGTTTTATCTCTAGTAACAAGTTTTCTACATTGTCTACATTTTCACACAGTGGTTATGAAGCTTTACTCTGTGGCTTCTCTTTCCCTTGGGCTCTATTTCAGCTTACATCACTGCAAGGGAATGATAGAATTTTCACAGTAACAGTTTCTGTTAACCTCAATAATATGAAAGTTTACAAAAGGTTTCCACTGGCCAAAGAACACTTACATTTAGCTTTTATTTTTATATTGTTTTTAACTATAGGAAAACTTGATTATTTCTAAATGTAAGAAAAAGAACAGACACATGAAGATATTAATATAAAGAACTGAAAATATAGTGAATGATTCTTTCTCTTCCTGTGTGAAATCATGCTGTTAATAAAACATTAACTTCAGATATATTGTATCTAATATAATGCATACTGCATTAAATACAACTAATATTATTATTTTGGTGATAAGCAGTATTTCTGTACTCTGACACCACAGTTTCACTCCCAGTTCTGTGGTTATCCTGCAAACAAGTAACTAATCTGCTAGCTGAAGAAATATGTATAATAAACACTCTAAAAAACTACTCAGGATTTCTCTTGGAATAGTAACAGTAACAGTAACAGTAACAGTAACAGTAACAGTAATAGTGATAGTGATAGTGACAGTAATAGTAATAGTTAGTAATAGTAATAGTAATAGTAATAGTAATAGTAATAGTAATAATAATAGTAATAAATTAAAAGCACCGTTCTACAGTGTTAAGCAAGCCACATTTTGCTTAAATGAATTTTCCCAGATAGAAAATTTCAAAAGTAGCGCTGCAGATAAATATTCCATAAATCCACTATTTTCAATCCTCACAATTCTGCTGTAAAACAACCAAATGTAGCTGATCTCAATAGTGTCATATGTACACCAAAGGTGTCATACAGGGCAGTTGATGAAAGCAGTTGTTTCCTGGGTTGATAAAACACACTTTATGAAGCTGAAGATTACCATAGTTTTGAGGATTATCACTCAAAATCACCTGAAGTCAGCTATGAAAAGGGAACCAGAGTGGTAAGAGCATCCTGCACTAGAGGTAAGTAAGATGAAGTAAGCCTTTGAGACAAATGGATAGAGGTTGAGTCTTTGAAAGTATTAGGAGGTCTTTACAGACTAATTTCAACTGTGTGTGTTATAATGACAAAAACGGGAAGCCCCATCATCAGAAAGCAAATCATGCACCCTGATCATAAGCTGTGGATTTAAAAGAAAAAATTTTATGCTGTTCATCTTGCATGGAAGAACAGGGGCATTTTCCCGGCTTAGAAAAAATAGGGTCAAACACCTTCCGAATCCCTGAACTTCTTTAATTTCTTTTACCCAATTGCTTCATATTCAGACAAGTATTATTTCTTTTTTAAGATTAGGTAACAGCAAATATTTAAAATCTGTGTATTGCCATTAAGTGCTTCACAAACGTGAGGACAATAACGAAGTTGTAAATTACAGGACTTGTAGAAAGAAGTGGTGAAATAGAAGCTGAATGATAATGCAACACAAAAATAACTCAGAAAAGCCTTGCATAGAATATGAACAGGGGAAATGGTAAGCTGAAACTTTATAGGATCTTACACATAAATACCCTCGTAAAGAATTAACAGCTCCACAGCACAATCCTCTGAAGTGTCTTTTAGAGGAAACCAAAGGGTTTTAAAGCAAAGACATATACATATAACTCATGTTTCTGCACCGAGGGAAAAAAAAATCAAAAAGTTAATTTGGGAATTTAAGATGAAGAAATTATGCTTAATTATTACCTAAAACATCCCATGGGAGAACATTTATTTAAATATATTTTGCAATTTAAATATAATTAGCATGATATTAGCAATTCAACAACAAACACGTAAATTGGCAATTCAAAATGCTGACTTGATTTCATTTTTGTTCAACGTAAATGTACAACTTAGAAATATTTCTCTCATTTTGTTTAACAAATTGCTGTATTAAAATAGAGAAGAGTTGTAACATATTAGACATGATCAAATCAAGTGAAAACAGGAAGCTGAAGGTGTCAAATACGTCTACAAAGGCATTCACCACATTGCAATGGTCAGTCCTTACAATTTATTTGTTACTTGTTTGGTACTGAGTGAAAAGATGTAACTTCTCTTGATGCACCTTTCTGGGACAGGCTTCACAGGGCATACTTCACCTAGGCCTACAACTGCCCCTCTCTACATCCGTATTTCTGGGCCATTTCTCAAAACGGAATGTCCATCGTTCCTTATTCCCCTGTTCTACTCTCCAACAGCCCTGTGTGTCTGCTAACGGCTGGACTTGGAGCACATGGTTTGCTGCAGCATCACAAGCTGCTTCATTACTCTGGAAGCACCAGCTTATCCTGGCGTCTCTCCACCAGTCCCTCCTCCACTTGCTGGTTACTCTTGAGAAGCCTGGGTTTGGTGGTTCATCTTTTGCAGCAGACGCAGCACAGGGAGTGCACATTTTGCCAGTGCAGACTAACAGCTTTTCTGTTGTTTCCTGGGGGCAACATCCACATTTCTCCTGATGGCACTTCATTCCCAGCCTTTTCTAATTCCCAATTACTTGCTTACCTCCAATAATCTTCAACGGTTTTGAGTTTTTTTTGTTGTTTTTTTTTGTTTGTTTGTTTTTGTCTTTTTTTTTTTTTGCTCCAGGGAAAATCATTTCATATGCTCAAACTGATGCACATTATGTTTATGTATTTATATCTATATACATTTGGGAAATACTGTATCTTGTTTTGACTTTCATATCAAACCGAGTTTTCACAATTCCTGTCAACTGTAATGAGATTACTCTTGAAGTGTCCATTAAAATATGAAAAAACAAATGACTATGGCCCAGCTTAGCTTACTTTTTATTAAATGTAATTTTTATGATTCAGTAAATTTTCACTTCCTTTTTCATATGTGGATGAGGAATTTTTCAAGCAAATATGGTGGATGTGAAAGTGTATTGAAATGATACAATCCCTTTAAAAGTAGGAGGGTTTTTTTTTAACATTTGAAAACCATGGTAAAAATTACGAGAATTAAGCAAATAACTCAATAGAAACTAATTACTCAACTTACATTGTTTGCTTCCCCATCTGCTAATTTATTGTTCTTATATATTAAAATAAGTAAATATGTAAACTTTAAAATCACTCTTTAGATTGATCAGTCTTCTACATATGCTAGGCATTCACTCTGAGTTGTGAATGATGAGTTGTAATTAGCTAAATTATCCATCCACTCATATGGCTGATGGAGGGAAACCTTCTGATAGTGATAACTGCAAATACATCTGAAGTTTGTATTTGTGTATGCCAGTATAATATTTAAGTTCTGAAACTGGAAATTAATGTTTTGGTGACCGCATGTCACCAGCATGACATATTTTCCTGCAATGTGACATTAAAAAAAAGTATGATAATATCAAATCATATAATAGCCTGAATTCATCTTTGTTCATCTTTGGAGATTTCAAAAGGCTGAAGAAACAGATATGACAACACATTGTTTTGTATATATTAAAAGACATCCAGATTCCCTTCTTTACTCCAAGCTTCCTCTCAGATGTGATTCCGGGAAAGTTTGATTTCACATTTTGTTTCTCATGAAAATTTTAGATTAAAGATTTGTGGATCTTTTATATGACAAAAGGCCAACAAATTTCTTTGGCATTGAACAAGCTCAGGTAATTAAAATTATGGGGAAAAAAGCAACAGATATGAACTATCAGGAAAGCTTCTGTTGATTTACAGCCTTTTTCTTTTCCTTAATTAAGCTTTAATTAAAACATCACCTTAATTAAAAGCATCCCTTCCACCAATGGAGAAATTGCAGCTTTGTAGAAATATAACAACAGTGCTCTGTGGCATCACTTCAAATGCACATGTACTATAGAAAAGCTCTTAATATTGTCAGAGAAGAGACTGACATAATAGACTGTGTCAGAGCACCTTTTGCTAATGCCACTGAACAACACGCAGCGACATGATACACAGAGTTGAGTGACACAATGGCTTGTGTCAACGAAACAGATGTAGTGCTTTGAGGATGTCAAGGTACATTGAGCTTTTGTGAACTTCAACGTACCCAGAAGCAATATTAGATCATCACAGTATGAACAGAAAAGCAGTGGGCCATAACAGCCAGACAAAATCTGGCTTCATGTAATGTAAATAGCTATAGCTTACATTTAAGTATCATAGTGATGCTGATTATAAATCATGAAGAAACTTGTGTTGCATTCCTTTCTTAATTTTACTATCACAACCTGAAAAGACAAGTGGATGCTAAGCAGTACGTACAAATATTCAATACAAAACTCTAGAGATAAAGAAAATGAATGGATTGTTAAAATAATAACTATATCTACTGATATACTGCAGCATCATAGAAAAACACTCAACCAGGGGGAAAAATCCCCACACCTCATAATTAGGGGAAAGTTTTGCAATTTTAAATTATTTCTTAAAATAACCAAATGACTGTCACTTTTTTGCTTCATAATGCCTACAGGTATGTGCTACCTTTATACCATCATCCTAACTAAGAGAATTCAGTGTCAGGTAAAGCACTCAGATTGTTGTTCTGTTCATTTCACTGCAAGTGTTAAATATAGCTTGATTCCCCAGGCTAGAAAATTGTCCCATTGTATTCAAAGGGATTAAATATGTCCTTCTTTAAGCTGCTCATTTTTCTAGATAAATGGTTGCCCGCCTCTTCCAGGCACTTTTGGGAAGCAAAGGACATAATTGGTAGTTCACTTGCTAATCTTTGTGATTGGGTAAAACGCTGCAAAAAGTTTCTGTTGATGAAGAGGGTTTTACAAACAGGAGCGGGCGTCACTAGATGTCAGTATTGTAAACGGGCTTGTGCTGCTGTTTATTCGAAGAAAGCATCGTGGGGAAATTCTTTTACAAAAGTGCTCACTGGCAGGTGGCTGTCTTCTCTTGCTTTTGGAAAAGCATTGCACACTTTGACAGTCACGATAATAGTAAAGTGATAAATGGTTCACAAAAAAGAAAACGACAAAACAACAACAACAACAACAACAACAAAAAACACACCAGTATTTAATTGCAGGCTTTATTTGTTTCTTACATATTGTGGGTAACATAATGTTGGACTACATGAATGATGAATGACAACAATTCCTATGTTGGACTATTGTTTAGGACTATTTAACGCTGCCAGAAAAGAATGTGGTCAGGTGTATTTATAAGATGCAATATTTTGAAGCGTTTTGAACAATACCTGACTGAACTGTGCGTTTATGATTTCAGCAAGAATTTGAAGTCACTTTTTCAGTGCAGGGAATAAAAGTTCAGGACTATGTTCTCCTGAGAGGTCACAGCCCTTCTCTTGGTGAGGAGAACAAACTCTCAGATATCAAATCCACTGCTATGTGTTATTTGTGGTTTAATACTTGATGGTCAGGACTAAGAGGCAGGCCTCTGAGATTCATATCTTGATTTTGCAATCAACCCTTTTTGTGAGCTTCAACAAGTCACTTATCTCTCTGTTTCAATTTCCTCATCCTCAGAGAAACAGAATTAAGGGAAGGAGACATGACAGGATGTGAATAAAGAGAGTCTGAGAAGGAAAAGTCTTTTTTTCCTGATACTTTTTTCAGGAGGAAGCATTGTTTGTTGTTCTACTTTGTTCAGAAGGTCATATCTTTTAATGCAATCATAATTTAATATGTATTTTAAAAGCCTTCTACTTGCCATTGACATTAACAATAATGAACCATCAATGATAATACAATGCAACATATGCATGATAACTAATAAACAAAAAAGACAAGAAGAATGATTATTTAGCAATAAAAACGTCAGAAAAGTGTCAATACTGTCTTATAATATCACATATCACAAAGCTGTTTCCAGAAGCAATGAAATATCTGGGCTAAAATAAAATGCAGTTCAATGGAAAAGAGGCCAAAGGACAATACATGTTATTTATATTTTTTTCTTTTGCTGAAGTAATTTAAAATGCTTGAAGTTGTTGTTACTAATTATGAAATAATCTCACTAGTTCACTCCTAAAAACTTCAGAGTCAGTCTAGAGGGAGAACTAGAAATTATTTAATTAATGTACTCCAAATAGCCAGGCTTAAATTGTGTCTCATTAAAAAGCCTCCCCCACTGTTGCTGCTGGTTTTGGGAAATTCAGTGTTTCCACTTACATGTCCAGGGCTAGAGCTAAAATAAGAGGTAATTAGGGGAACATTAAACTATTGTTTACTTCAAATTAAAGAAGTTTTATGATGCAGAAACTACAGAATAAAGTGATACAAAACACCACAATGAATGGAGTTAAGTGGAGCACCACTACAGCATCAGCTTCCTATGAGATGTACAACAGAATAGTATTAACTTGCTGATTCTGTTATCTGGCTTAGGCAGATGAGTTTTCCTTTCTTATTCCAGTTGTTTCAAGTAGTAAACACTTATGATGATTCCTTTTCTGTCTTAATGACTGATGTGATGCAAACCTGGACTACACAGGGCTGTAAATATCAACGAGGACCTCAAATACTGGATTCTTTTATGCTTATTCTGCCTTGGATTTGGAGGATACCTAAGAAAAGCTGGTTGCTTTTAATTCCCATTTTTAATCTTAGATAATTTGAGAGAATTTCAGAACAAGCATATATGAGCATATGGCATTTTAAATGAGAGCAGAAGGGCCTGATAGGAGTAGGTGTACCGTAACTGGAGGAATGTGTTCTGTCGGTTTAAAATTACTTTTATGGAATTTCTAATGCAAAGGCATAAGAGATCCCAGTTATTCTCCACATGTAAGAAACTGAATACAAGCCACCTCTGCCTCCTGCTTTATCATCAAAACTAGATCAGGAAAAGCTGGCATCTTCCTGCACAGCTGGAGTTTCAAATTAAGCAGTAAATCCCCAAGACTACAATCTTTCCTCCACACTGTTCAACCAAGAGCTTTGTGACAGCAGTTTGCTGGAAAACAAAGACTTCAAATATATGAGCAGCAATAAATAAACCAAATATATACATACACATATTCTGAAGGACTATAGAGGTAATGAGGAGAATAAAATATGTGACTACCTTTCAAACAGTGATGGGAAACCTGGGTTGAAATACCCCAGTAAGGAGAATCACTTGATTTTTTGAACCGCTCTGACTATAACCCCATAGCAATTCATCCGTTCCACTAGTTCTTGAAGAACCAACTGCAGAGCTGAAACAGGCACAGCTGGTTGGGAACACATGAGGTAACATTTTACTTAGCGCATTCTGTCCACCAAAATAAAATGAAATACCACATATATTCCTCACCTATTAGAAGTGCACTAGCACTTCTTAAATATGATGCCTAGTATAGACTATTATTTTGGTTTTAAAAATGTTCTTTCCCCAAAAGCCTCTATTTATTTCACAAGGTCTTGGTTTTTTTTCTGTGAATAATAAAAGTAGTCAAAGTTTCTGCTGCAGAACCACAGGAAGATTTTCCCACAGTAGCTATCTGTAACTCTGAACCTTGGAATAGCTGGGGTTTCTGAACCTTGGAATAGGTTGACCGTGTTAGTTCTATAGCTTATTTGTTTGCCAAACTCAATTTTGTTTTCCAATACCCTGTCTCCCTGAAAACAAAGTGAAGTGGAGATAACAAAATATAACCTTTCAGATGTTTTCCCTGTCCAAACAAAGAAATACACTTTAAACCCACACAAACTAACAAATAAATGCAAGTTAAACACTTTGTTCTGGAAGGATTAGTTTAAAAATCTTTCTGATTTTTTATTTTGTTTCATAAACTTCCTTAACTCTTGCACCCTGAAGTCTCCAAAATGCATGTATACTATCTGTCTAATCTGTAATAGATAAAAGACACTAATAGGAAGATAATATTTCAGGGGAAAAGAAAATCTATCCATTTCAATACCTGAGATAGTTGAGCACTCTTCAACATTGGGTTCATAGCTTTCAAATAAAATTTATCTTGAGTAAGTCATATTCATTTACAATTGCCTGGCGTAAATCAAAGACTCCTTTCAACAGAGAGATGATGAGATACCCTAACGTCTGCCCTTAGTCCCCCTTAAACTTCATATACAGAATGCACAGTTCTCACTTTATGATCTGAGAAGCTCCAATGCTCACTCTTTGTTCCCCTGTATTACAAAACTGTTCTTTTTTTAGTGATTAAATCTCTTATTTCTTCTCTTGCAATGAATTAATGTCAAAGCAATTGTAGCATGAAGCTGAGTAAAGGTAATATTAAGAATTTATTTTCATGGAGCTAGACATCACATGCTAACTACAGTCTTACTCTCAAGGTTAAATGTCAGAACAGAGCCTGGAAAGAATATTAGATCAGGTGTATGAGATCTGATGTTAATGTTTGCTGATACCAACATAGCAAACCCTTTAGTACTAAGAGAAAACCAACAAACTGTCATGAGATAACACTATTTCAATGCTGCATATAAGGAGATACATCCAATTTAAAACTCACATGTATGAAGAACATGCAACTGCATTTATCTACAAACACTGTCAAACTTTGCTTCTGTCTACTTCGATCTAGTGCAATAACTTCTGTATTCAACATAAAGACTTCAGCACACTTCAGGATTCTTCCCCAAAACCATTTATAGGGTAAAGGTCTTTCATACACAAATGCAAGTGAAGAAAGGTAGGTCCTACAGCCTGGGAAGTCCTGAACAGTCCAAGGAGTGTATTCACTTCAGTTTTTGCACATTATTTCCAAGGAATGCACCATATTCATTGAATAAATGGGTAGCTGGATATTGTATTCTCTTGAGTCAGTAACATTCCTTTACTCACAGCTTCAATTCAAGCAACCACACAGCTATGCACATGGACCATGTAACCATGAAACATGACACCTAAATAAAATGCCAACATGGGAGGTTTTTGGGTAACATATTTAACTGCTTAGCATGCCTGTATCAAACATGTATCTTACCAAGTTTCATCCAGATGCCTTTGCAATCACATTTTCCTTCCTTTAGCTGCTAAACTGACTTGACAGAGCAACCTGTCACCAGTTAAACAATTGGATCTACCATGGAATTTACAACATGGAATAATCATCCCAAATTTATCTTTTCATTCCAAGATTTTACATGTGATGCATAGCGATAATTAACCATGAATGTATTTCAGCATATATGTGTAGTTAAATTACTAATATGAAAATATTTTGCATCTGTGTAGAGTTCTTGCCTATCTCTATAAGTAAAGGGTTAATTTCTCTCACACAAACAAAGATTTTCCAAAATCATATTTTTACAAAGTCTATTGAATTTTAAAATACTCAAATGAACAAAATACAGTTGTCACTTTTCAGTCGGAAACACTACTTCATGTTTATATGTGACAGATTCAATCTCTGTAATTAGTTGTGCTTGCATACTGGCTTTATCATAACATTTTAATTGTCAGACTTTGAAACCAGAATACAATTATTATCAAGAAAGTGTTTGGGGATGTCTCTCCTAGAAACGCATTTTCTGATCTTGGTACACTATAAATGGACCTTATATGGATACTCAAGACAGTTTGACAAAGCCAAATTCCCTAACGTTAGATGTTTCTGAAAGTCTTCACCTAAAGACACATCTGGGAACTTTATTCATGAACACTGAAAGCACATGAAATTATTATAGTTCTTAAAACAGTGAGAGGGTTGAGATGTCTAAGATGGTCTGTTCTATTTTATTTATTTTTCTAAGTAGTTCTGCTCAGCATTCAGTAAAATGACGCTGCAGAAAAACAAAAGCTATACTAATAATAAGAAAATGAGATGTTTAAATAAACTCTGTTGAATTATTTTGGACTTCTAGCAACTGGAGTTGGAAGAGGCAATGATAAACTTTTCCTTCTTCAGATGCAGTTCTGTACAATACTGAAACTTCTGAAGAAGTTACAGAAGACTGCCATGAAAACGGTAATTCCTGCATATATTGACTTTATGAGCACTAATAAAAAATTTTAAATTCATCATTCTCTATTTGATGGGAGTGAGAGGAATTGACTATCAGAAGAGAAAAAAGACATTTTGCCAAACCCAGTATGCAGAAAGTAATTGTGTCAGAACTCTCCTGGCTTTGGGGGCCTTTTGTGAATTGAAAATTACAGCAAGTTTGGCACTTTCATCATTATTTAATATCAAACTTATAAATGAAAATCCTCTTCCTCATTCACTTGACAGTGAGTTCCGTGACAATGAGTCAAAATATAATAAAAATCCTTGCAGGGCTTTATAGGTCACGTTTGACAGAATGCAAGTCTTAAGGACTTCTTTCCCAAGCCTCTTACTATCTAGCAGATTAAAACCTATCCTAAATGCATAAGTAGTGCATAGTTTTGTAAACAACGACTGAATATGTGTTATTAAGATTGTAAACTCTCTGGGAAATACTTAAAGAATACCGCAGCATTTCTTTCTTACCAAAGACCAAAATGCAAAGCACTAGATTTACTTTGATAAAATCTCAGTATAGTTCAACTTAAGTGATTGAAATCACTCTTATGTTTGTCAAAAATCAATTTAAAAATACAGGTGTTACCAACTATTTTTTGTATTTAACAATAAAAATCTGATGATTTCCAGCTTGATTAATTCAAAGCACTTCTGTTAGACTTTGGCAGCTCAAATGAAGAAATGTTTTTCAATGAATACTTTTTAAAGTAGTCCCCTCCATTATCTACTCATTTATGTGGGAAAGATCAAGAGCAGCAACATTTAAAAATCTGTATCTACACAGTAGTTTTGTTATAATTTTTAACATGAATAACCACTTAATTATGTGCAAGAGAAAGATTTATATAGCAACCTGTAACTGCTCATGTCAAAGTTATACGCAAAGGACACATGAAGTTGTAAATGGGTAATTTTACCATAAAAAAATATAAATATATACTTTTCAACAGAAGTTTATGGTCCTTTGGTGATATTCTGGTCTATTAGGTGAATAGAAGCACATACACAACTGTGTGTGGCTTTAAAATACACATACATATATATATAGATATACACACAAGAGACCATAAGGGTTTTCTAGCTCTTCACTTATCTCTATTATTATGATACATACTTTATGCCTTATGTGCTCATATCATTCATATGATAAGTATATTAATGTATTTAGAATTTCTAGTTTGGGTCTGTTAAGTTTATAAAAATTGTCTAACAAGTGTGTTGGCATTGAGGCAGAAAAATTAACACAAATTCTAAGTGAAGTGGGAATATTTGAAAAAGATTGCACCTGATTTCAGATCTTTGTGGCTTATATTAATCACACGGTACTTGACCTCTGATCAAAAAGACTGTAAAAATTAATGTAACTACAGTACAACAATGAACCAAGAACAGACAGTTGCCTGACACCCAATGAAACAAACAAACAAAAATATGTAAAGTGAATTTCACTTCTATCGGGCATTTTTCTTGTTAATAATCCTTAACACTCTAATTGCATGGCATTTTGCAAAGCTCATAAACAAATGACGTGCTCCAGACTAGTTTGGCATAACAAAAACAATTATATATCCACAATTCATGTTTATTTGTTCTATTTTTTCCTCCATTATATGTTAAAATGTCAAATTACAGCCTTACCAGAAGCCTCAAGTCTATAAAGTGCTTGAAAGAAAATTTGAATTATTGTATATATACTAGAGGGGTTGTTTCTGTAACACAGGAGCTCACATTCTATAGTAGTAAGTCTTTTGTCCTAAAGAAAACAGGTTTACTGTCAACTGGAAGTAATTTTTTGGCAATGGCCAAATCAAACATGATCTGCTGGAGGAACAGAAAAGCCAAATAGCTTGACCCCAGGTAACGTGCCATGCACATACTAAACTAGGTAGCACTCATGTAGAGGCTAACACTTGGCTAAGCTCTCATCCCAGTGGTAAATCTAGTTCCATTCTTAAAGAAGGTGCAGGGCTCTTTAAACTCATTTATGTCTCTCTCTATACATATAAGTCATTATTTTAAACCATTTTAATGGTCTCTAATGCACATTTTCATGATTTTAAAACACTTGGGATGGAGGCGTCTGCAGTTGCCTAAGGGATAATGAAGCATGAGTTGGGTCAGGAAGACAGTGTAAGGCCATTATAGTAAGAAGCGAAGCGAAGTGAAAAAAGTGAGTTAGAGAGCTTTTCACACAGGAAGGAGGCTGCCATTCCTACATTGTGGAGTGGGACTATCAAAGGCAGAACAGAAAGAGGGTTGGGGGTGAAGAGAACAAATGGAGCACAAGAAAGAGGATGGAGCAGAGCAAAGGCCCTTTAACAAAAATTAACTTTAAAGATGAGAATGAAGGTTTATATTTCACATACAAGAACAAAGGTGAAGCTGGTGAAGATTTTCCAGGGGGATTAGTGATACAGTAGAAAGATAAGAGTGGAAGATTTTATAAGGGGGAAAGAATGGAGGAGGAGAAGGTTAGTTGCATCATCTGCAGAAACACTAGGCCAGGATGATTGTAGCCCTTTCCATAGATTTTGAAATCTGAAGTACTTTGTCTAGGGAAGAAATCTCCAGGATTCAGAGAAAAGAACGTAGTGCTGATTTTTACACAATGGCACTGTGCACCTATTTGAGAACCACCTATGCTTAATCAGTGCAGGAAAGAGATCTTAGCCTGCCAGCAGAAAGAAGGAAGTGTAAACTGTCAGGAAGCAGAGAGGATACTGTGAATTGTATGGAGGTGCAACAGACAATGGCGCCACTAACACAGGTATCTTTTTATTTTCAGATAAAAAGGTCCTTAAACCTAAAAGTGCCATAAACCAAAATCAGTGGTCATAATAGAACATACCCTAGAAGACAATGAATCTTATTTTTTTGTTGATATTTTTTTCTCAGAAAAAAATTTAAACATTTATCATAGAGGTACATCTAGAGGTCTTTGAATGCCCATGCTCAGGAATTAATATTTTTGTTTGTACACCAACATGAAGTAACTACCATTTGCAAGAAGAATTACCTCACACAATTATTGCTGTGATTAAAGCTTGGAGTGCTCCCAAAAGGTCCCAGCAAGAGACTTGGTATGTCTATTGCTAAACAGAATGTGTTACCATTATCAACACAAGCAGTCTCTGTGCAGAACAGAGGGCAACACCATGGAACTGTTAAAATTGTGTTGTTAATACTGAGTCATCTTATTGCCAGATAATGCAAAGGTAATATTTATAGAATGCTTTGTGATGTTGGTTAAAGTGGAAGTTACATAACCACAGATTCCTGTTTGTGGATGCCTTATGCACCTGCTTACAGTCTTTTCTGAATGCCAGCCTTTGGCCGCAAAATGAATGCTTTAGAGGATTTTTCTGCATTCCTGTGGACCTGATGGAAGCACTGAAAGGATTCTAATAAGTGCCAAACACTGAAAAATGAGGACTCTTGACATTAGCTGAAAGACACATAGCCTGTCTCCTGAAACAACCATAAAATAAATTGAAACATTAGCAATGTCCTTGCCCTCCAATATATGCATGATGGAACTGTTATAAGCTTTGTCCAATGCAGTTAAACAGGCTCATATAAAGACAAGCTATTATTAAAAGGAAGGTATGTATTTCTAAAGGGAGAACATCTCCCTAAGCTGGATACTAAACATGTCACATGAAAAAATTCTGTTTTCCGATTAGTAACATTCCTATAGTTGTAAATAGAAAAACGTTCTGCTAATCATCCTTTCACATGCCCCATTTGAAATTATTCCTCTACACATTTGGACTTATTTTTTCCTTCTTTCACAGCTCATGTTTATAACTCCACATCACATCTCCAATTCTTAATACAGTCATTTATATGCAGTGAAAAGCTGGAAGTGGCTGATAGCCACTAAACAGAATCTCGTTTGGGACTAACAGCTTTGGGTGATGGCATCTGAGGCGGTGGGCCAGAAAGGAAAAAAAAAAGGATGGGGGAGAGGAGGGGTTTGAACATGACCATTCATCTAACATAAAAGGCAATCGATTGCCATGCAACTCAATAGAACTGCTGATTTGGAATTCATTCAAATACAGAGCCCTGAACAGAATCCATGAATGAGTAAACAATTTGCTTTTGTTTAAGACACATGAGTTCTCTCATCATCTGACATTAAAAAACAATGCACAGTAAATATTCTGAGCTCAGGTTAATTACAAAAGAATTTCCTCATTCAGTTTTAGAAACGACTCTTAAAAAAAGTATCATTTAATATGGAATTGAAAAGTGTGCTCAACTAGTGTCAGACATGTTCAAAAGTTTATGAATAATTCCTTTTATAGATAGTTGACTCCAAAATTTAAGGGCAGAAATGAACACTTGAAAAAAATAACAAAAAATAACAGCAACAGATACAGAAATATTTTTAATTATACACATTTAATAACTATATGGGCTATTGTTTATATTTCAGCAACTAATGACAATAAAAAAATAGTGCTTTGCACTCTTTATATTGAAAATAACCCAACACAAGTGTATGCATTGCTTCAAATAAAAGTCATTTGAACACACAAGTAAGGTTTAAATTGGTTTTTCAAGTTAACCACATAGAAACAACATGAAAGACAATTTGACAAAATCATACAGAAAGCAGTAAAATATATTTATATCTATTAAAAAAATGAAACAAAAAAACCCCTGAGTCAAGTGACATCATTTACTTTAGATTGATTACATACTTATGGATAAAATTGTTTTCATGAACAGAACCAAGTATATGACTTATCTAAACAATGGGAACAATGACCAGTGCTAAGTCTCTTGTCTAAAAATAAATAAAAGTTAAGATTTTAAGAATGTTATGCTGAAGGTACTGGACTCCCAAAATGAAACGAATAGTTAGGAAAATTGCATGATGCATGTAAGAGGTTGCTAATGTTTACATAAGATCTTGGGTTTTCGACTTACTTTTATTTTAAACACTACCTCTGTGCTTTTCTAACGTGGAAACTTTGTTTCTGAACTGTAAATTTTTAGAATTAAAATTGAAGCAACTTTTTCAGATGCTTAGAGCAGAGCTCTGGTTCTGGATTGTTATTAGTAACTCTCTGGAAAAAGATACCAAGCTTGACAATGATTCCATATAAACCTTTAATCAATAAAAATATGTTTAGTATAAAAAGAAATATGAAAAAATATTGTGCAAGAGAATTCGAGGTTTTAAGGTATTGGTAAATCTAAGCTGTTTTTTGGAAAAAAAATTGGCCATCAGTAATATAGTAGATATAACAATAAAATATTATACCTCATTTGTGAGAGCAGATTTGTCCAGCCTAGAGAAGAGAAGGCTCCAGGGAAAACTTATAGAGGTCTTCCAGTACCTTATGGGGGCCCATAGGAGAGACAAGGGAGATGCTTTCTCAGGAGGTGTAGCAATAGGATGAGGGGCAAAAGTTTTAAACCAAAAGAGGGGAGATTTAAATTAGATATTAGGAAGAAATTCTTTCCTGTGAGGGTGGTGAGGCACTGGAAGAGGTTGCCCAGAGAAGTTGAGGATGCCCCCACCCCTGGAAGTGTTCAAGGCCAAGCCTGGGGCTTGGAGCAACTTGTTGTAGTGGGAGGTGTCCCTGCCCATGGCAGGAGAGGTTAGAACTAAATGATCATTGAGGTCCCTTCCAATTCCAACCATTCTGTGACTCTACAATCTGAAATAAACTTTGATTCTTATCAAAAGTACAGTAGAATATTTCAAAATCACCTCTCAGTCAGAGAAGTCTCTATTCCACTGAAGAAAACAGAAGCACCTTTTTGAAAATGTTTGTTGCCCACCTTGTACATATAATCTTAGCTAAATATTTCACAGACATTTTGTGACTGAAGCAAAGGTTGCATTAGTTGGTTGGGTTTTAATGCTTGCTTTTTGCGTGTTTCTTGTAAGAAGCAACTGTATAAAAGCCAAATAAGCAGATTTATCCTCTCTTAAAAGGAGCTTTAATAAATTTTATTTTATTTTATTTTATTTTTTTTGGTAGAGATACTGGATTTCAAAATACAGTGTTGGAATGCATATCTACCTAAATTTCTAGCAGAATGCTGATCTGCATTCCTTTAAAAGTTTGGTACTACCTAAAGGAACTAAAAAAGCTGTGTTATTGCCATGGAAAGCTAAAGTTTCCTCTTGAAAAGTTGAACTAGACAGGTAAAATGAACAGAAAAAGTAATAGAGCAAAACAAAGCCCCCAGATTAATTTTTTCATGTTTCCCAACAAACCTTCAATTATTTTCAGCAACAGCAGCCAAGTAAAACAAGACAACGCACGGCATGCTTTGCCCTGCAAGCTACAACTTGGTGATATATAAGCACAATGCTTGTTCAGTTCCATGATATAAAGCAATATGCTTGATACGTCACTGAAGGAGACTTCCATTGATCTCGGTGACAATTTAAGCTGGAAAGAAGGAACAAAAGAAGTCCTAGTATTTCATATCATGACTGGATAAGACATTAGGCCTTGTTGAACTGTGGCTGCTGAAAGACAATAACACCTTACATGTAATTGCAACCTCAGTTTTGCTTAGCCTCAGCAGAGGTTAAAATGTCCAATGATTTTTTTTTACTGGGCTTTATAGGCCAATGTTAACACCACATTTGTCCAGATGGATCATCGTTTCTGTAGACTAGAACTGGCCTGTTGAGATTTTGTTTGGCTTTTTCTTTGTTTAGTACAATTGTGTGGTGTCACACATATCGTTATAGGTGTTTTGTACCCAATAGATAATTACAACATGTAGTTACTCTCTGTGTCAGTTTAACTATCTGTGACCCTAACAAAAAATATGTCATAGACAAGTAAGGTCTAAATTTTTCTTCCACATTGGAGAATGCTTTTCTCACACATATGAATTTCCTCCTGTGACTTCTGTCAGACTGACACATAAATTAATAGTGTGTTTAGAAGTAGATGTCTCATAACATCTGTTGTCCTCAGAATTCCAGTCATAAATTCAAATCAAGTAAGTACTGAATGAGAGGAAAAAACCCAAATGATTGCTCGCAAGAAGAAACAATTCCTTTTTGGAAAGGAACAGAGTTTTTTAAAATGTGTATGTATATTTTTGATTAACATAGTCAACTAATGAGATTCAACAAAATACTGTGGTGGCTTGATGGAACAAAATAAGAAAATAGATTTTATCTAACTGATAAGAGAAAACTTAAAACATTATGGAAATTTTAAATGAATTAAAAATTTACAGAGTTAGGACAGGTCCTCACCTAAAAATATATAATATGACTGGTTTGGTATGTGCAAGATTTGAAGCAAATGCTGAAGCAGAATCAAATGCAGTCACTTGAAAGGCTTTCTTTGAATGTACCATTCCTGAAGAGTAAATCTTGGGCAAGTCTTCAATAACCGAAAAATATTGCAAACTGCAATCTCTAGATAACACAGTTTGTTCTGGTCCTTAGATGGATTGGAATTGAACAATCTTTGTGACTTATTTGTATTGTATGTTTTCAACTGTGTCCTTGTACCTAGAAATTAGTTTGTAGGACTAGTCCATTTCTTGTTCTTCGCATCCCAAAAATCTGGGCTACAATAATATGTTTATCTTTTATTTGCAGTTTATTTTTGTTCTGTACAGCTGAATAACCTTATAAACTTTTTTTTTTTTTTCCTTGTTAAATGTTAGCTTCTCACTCAAGGCTACTTGGCTGCAAACGTAAGCATCATCATTCCCACTTTCTAGCACTGGAAAACTCTCACCTTTTGATAGCATGAGTAGGTGGACGAAAAGTTGGGGATGAAAAGTTGGTTCTTAGGGACTCCGAGAGAGAACTAAACACTCCTTCCTCATTTTGTGCTAAACCAAAGTCTACAGAAACAAAACCAGACTACTCCATTTACCAAGTAAAATATTTCTGTCTAATGCCAACTGAAGTAGTTCTAAGTTTCATAACTAAATTTGCAGCTGTATAACATTGTTATTAATTTTTTCCAGGTCTTAGATTTCATCTGAGGAGCTCATGAGAGCAAAGAATTAAGACTGTCTCTTTTTACATACGAGGGGTAAGACTGAGAAATTTCCTTGAGCAAAGCACTGAAGCGGTTTGTGTAAATTCTTGCTGTACTAACTCGCCTATTTTGCTAAAGGACATCTAGTTATTAGTCATCCTTGAAATATTCTCCCCAGAACTGACCTGCTGAACTGCTAGCTCCTTGTAGTGAGAAGGAGGAAAAGGGGGTGTATTTTCTGAAATTCTGTTTACATAATCTTAGACAGGCGAAGAAGCAATGCAAGGATTTGCGTGCTCTCCAGATGACCTTGAAGTCTGTAGGGCAAACCACAAAAGTTATGTAACAATTAAAACAGACAAGAGGAAAGGAGGCAAATCCTCTAGAATCCCCAAATGCTATGTATGATTAAGCCGCCATTGTTTTAAATCTGCCTAGTGCATTTTGTGAGCCCAATCTTCATTTAATCACTGCTGCTAAAAAAAAAAAAAAAATCCCCATTAATTTATAACACAATACAATATAATATAAAAGAAATGGGAACATGTAATGGTCATCTTCTATTAAAACAATAAACAATAATGAAAAACAGGAGGATATTACAATATTAGTAACTTTGGATCATCTTGAAGTTATTTGAATATGAAGCTGAGATCATTCTACAAAAATGCTGATCTGGCACAGGATATAAATGGTGGTATAAAGAGAATGTCACTATATTGTAGCAATTAAGGAGAGAGTAGAGCCAGCTCTCATTAGTGCTGTCCAACAATTAAAATATATTTTAAAAAAAAAGAAAAAAAAAAGTCTAATGTTTTCGTCTTTTTATGATTCCAAAGTTCATAATTCTCCACACTTATCCATCCTGAGCAGGTTGAGACAGATATTGGTAGAGAACTTCCACAGAAGTGATCTAAGACAGCAGTGGTTTCTGTTATAGTAGTCTGTACACATTCCTTCTCTGTTGCTAAAAAGGCAATTCACAAATGCAGCCTCAACAGATCACTGTTAATTTATCGGTAATTTATATCTCATATGGGAATAACTGCATCACATGCAGTGTCTTTAAAGAGAGAGCGAGCTGAATCCAGGATTGAAAAAAATAGCTAAATGAGTTAAAAAATTTAAGAGTGGCTGTTCATGTAAACTAAAAAAGTGGATAGTTGATGGATAGAAACATACCTATCTGAATATAAAATGTCTTATGAACTGCTTAGGACTTTTGAAATACTGAATTTTAAGAAGACTGGAACGTAAGTAAAGCTAGGTGGCGACATGCTACAGCTGTAAAACAGATTATTTTCCAATTTATAACTTCAGAATGATTTACCTGTCAGGCATCACATCTTCAGTGACGTGACCTTGACCTGTCAGCCTGGATGCATTAAAATACTCTGCCTGACCTCTAACACTAATAATGATCACAGGCTACAGCATAAAGAATTCTTCAGAATGCTCTAAAGAGCAAGGGTAAAGAGAATGACACAAATGTTTCACATCACAGTTACAGCCCTGAACTTTTGTGTCTCAGAAAAAGGTCAGAGGGGGTAAAGAAGACAGATATTCAGGAAATAAAGGTGTTGCTTGTTTTCTTCCAACATTATAAAAGGATTCAACTGACAAAAGAAAAATTGCTGGCATAAAGGGCACAAACTAACCACTCTACCTCCTTTCTTAATGCTCTTAGAGGAATAAAACTTGATAAGTACAAATTTGTAATGACTGTAGTCAAAACCAGAATGTAAAAATTTTAATGAGATGATTGTAAGCAAAAGTGGGACATTCTGCATCCAATATGTGCTGCCTATATTTTGGCATGTAAGATCCATACAATGCCTATGACATGATTTCTTCCTTCCGACAAAAAAAGAGAGCAGAGAAAAAAATTAAAACTACCAACATACATCTTGCTACAGGAAATGGAATACGGTTGTTAGAAAAGAAACTAGCAATGCATTTTAAAAAAATTCCATTATGAAAGCATATTTTGAGAGCAATTACAGTAGGCAGAATAATTAGCTTGGTATTTTGTGGATTGATAGCTTTGCACATGTTTTGCCGAAGACTGTCCTATCTTCTTAGTGCCACTTCTGGATAACATACAGATCAACTTTTTGCCGATCCAAGTTTAGATCTATAGGAGATACACGGAGTCACAAGGCATATTAAAAATCCATGGCACAAGGTGCCGTGACCCTGTTAGCAGGTGCAGCTAAGGCACTACTTATTCTCACCCTGTGCAAGGTGTGCATACAAGTCAGGCCAAATTCAGCACTCTACTGTCCATGTATGTCACAGAATCAAAGAATTGTTTAGGCTGGAAGGGACCTTTAAGATCATCCAGTCCAACCATCAACCTAACTCTGATTAAAAAAAAAAAAAAAAAGAACAGAAACCAAAAGCAGGCCATCACCAAACCATGTCACTAAGCACTATGTCAACCCATCTTTTTAAAACCTCCAGGCATGGTGCCTCAACCACCTCCCTGGGCAGCCTATTCCAATGGTTAATAACCCTTTGAGTATAAAAATTTTTCCTAATATCCAACCTGAACCTCCCCTGGAGCAACTTGAGGTCATTTCCTCTTGTCCTGTCACCTGTAACTTGGGAGAAGAGACTAACCTCCACCTCTCTACAACCTTCTTTCAGGTAGTTGTACAGAGCGGTAAAGTCTCCCCTCAGACTCCTTTTCTCTAGGGTGAATAACCCCAGCTCCCTCAGCTGTTACTCATAGGACTTACACACAGATTGTGCTTCCCCGATTCCATCCCCCCCTAACAGTGAAGCTGGTCAAAAGCAGAGACAGAGCAATGCTGCTCTCTCTCTTTCTTCCTCCAGCTTTCCCCTTCTTCTGGCACTCAAAACTAAATGACATTTCTTGCACCCATCTGAATTCCCTGATCTTTTCCACAACCTTTTCTTCACAAACCCTCAGGAAACCCATTTGTCCCTCTAGACCCCTTGCTCTTTCAGTATCTCTTTGCAAGACTCTACTTACTGTCTCCACTGCTGAGTGTTCTTGTGTTATCCCTGTTAAAGGAGAAGCAAGAAAACTTGAAAACCTGTATCTGCAGCAACTACTTGCCAGAAAAAGAAGCATCTACATTAGAGCATTGCTTTGTATTTCACAATCAGAGTAATCAGAGTATATAAGAAAGGATGGGGCTCCTGCTGATATGGAATAGCAACTGCTTTCTTTAAAATCAAGCTATAAGAGGTTCCCTTTACTTTCAAGGACCTGGAAGATAGCACACTCACCTTATTATAATAACCTATTTTATCCACCAAGATTGAAACCAATCTCTCCCACCTTCTAGAGGAACACATTACCTTAAGCTCTGAGATTAGCCAAGTGCAAGAAACAAACTATTTATGTTCTTTTTAAAGTATGAGCTTTGTGCAACAGCATGCAAATTTATAAGGCTAGACAGAATATGTGCATGGACAAAAGTAAGCAGATTCTGTAGGCTAGTAGAATGTCAGCTAGAAGGCACAGTTCTATTCCTGCTCTGAAGATTGTTCATTTTGTGATGACTATTTCATGTAAAATGTAGAAGTGTATTTCAGGCGAGTGACTTTCAGAGGAACTGTAATTCAGGTTTCTCCCACCCAGTCTGATGTAGCCAAACCCAGGTTACATAGCTATACATTCTGGTCTCAGCTTGTGTGTTGAAAAAAACTAGGCAGTGTATTGCCTAAATGCAGGAAACTAAATCTTTGTCTGCTTCTAGCTTCAAGTGACTGCCCTTCGATTATAAACAAACTCATGGGAAACTAAAGGTTTGAGTTTTAGACAAGGACCAAGTCACCAAAAGCCTTTCATTGCCCACTGGCTAATAAGGAAAGGTATCTAAATTTGAAACTGAAATTGGGAATTAGACTAAAAAGATTTACCTCTTAGAACACGCTTTCTCTTCGAAAATTGCACTGAACCCTCAGATACACTGAAACAGTATTACATGCTATAACATCTAAGAACTTGTGAGCTAGAGCACAAGGGACATTCTTCAGTGCAGTGCTGCTCTTTGATATATCAGAGCAGTCTGGTCCTCTTCATATCCTATTCCAATGCTTCCACAGTAGACAACTTCAATCCCGAAAGTATACTCGCTTTCACCACTGCGGTATGGCTCAACGAAAAAAAATGCAACCTGCAGCTCAACTGACAAGTGTCAGGGCAGACACTAACTTAGCACAGGAGGATAAATACACAAACAATAAACTATCTTGAGACTGTGACAGTATCTTCTCATTTTATTAATTTCATTTAGAAGACAAATTTCAGAATTACCAATTTTGAAAAAAGAATGAAGAGGTAAAATGCAAAACCTTTCAAATTAAGTGCAACATGGTACATCAGAAAGTTAAACATTAATTCCAAAAATCATAAAATTGCACATAAACTAACTGGTAGTCTGTTATTCTCAAATACACACCTATTAAATATGGGATTTTCTTAATGATGTGCATATACACACATTCACATACTACTTCTTGCAAAGGCCTATTCAAAGGTACCAATGCTTTTCAGAAGACGAATTTCTAAGAAGTAACTGAACACCTAAACCTCGGGTTCTGAATATTTTCTGGAAAAAAAAACAACACCCAAAACTCTCACTTTTTTGAAAAGCAGTTTCATATTATAATTAAGGTATTTTGAAGTTTTCCACCCTTGGTATTTCATCTGGGTATAGTAATGATCATTACTTCTGATCATTGTTTTCTTCACACACATGTAAGAAGACCAGATGAAATATTATGTGTTGAAAAATCAATGTGAGAAAAAAACCATCAAGTGCAACTTAAATGTATATTTTTGAAGTATGTACAGATGGGTAGATTCCTTGGATATAAATACGCTTAACTCACAACTCAGAACTAAATATGAACTGAAGATGTGAAGATTAGAACAGTTATTTTCCTATGTTCATGCTTAAGTGCTCATCTGTAGAGAAACCAGAAACCACAAGTAAGTAGTCTGAAGCTTTAACTACATTTACAAAAGCAGCTTTCCAAAAAAAAAAAAAAAAAAAAAAGGATATATTATAAAGTGAAACTAAAAAAACATCATAGAAGAGACATTTGTTTCAGGAGGCTTGACTGCATCAAGGATTGGTCCTTGAAAATGGATGGATATTCTGCAAGCTAAAATCCCTTAAAACCTTTCCACTTTTGAATTTAATACTACATTCTTTTTTCGTTATCTCTTATCAATGCAAAACCCTAGGAAATGCCAGAATAATTTCAGGAACAAACTATTGGATGAATGCTCTGAAGATCAAAAGTTAATGAGAATTTGTCAATGAAAATTGTTATATGACAGACTAGCCTGCAATTTCCCAGAGTATTTAGATGATCTGGCAATATTTGGTCAATTGCTGTTGTGTATGTTGAAACTTCTGGACCAAAATGCAACTAGACACAGCTTTAGTTATTTCTGTTATGCTTGAAGAAAATTAGACGTTTTAAAATGCTGATGAGGCCTTACTAAAATTAGGAATTCGAAAAACATCCTACAAAGATATTCTGAAGAATCTTATGTAAAATTGTATTTCTTAAGTAACAGAATACTAAAAATGCAAGAAAGCACAAACATATCTACTCTAAATCAAGGGTTGTGTTTTTTCATTATGATTATTAATGTAAGAAGAAATATTCTAAAGCTAATTGAAAAGGGGAAACTCTATCTCGTAAGAGATTTTAGTATATCAACATATTTTTCTTGTTCTGAAGAGAAGGGATGAAAAAGTGAAAATAGCATATTTTTCATCGAAAAGTAGAAAACCTCAGTACAAGGTGTCTAAAAACACCACTTTGATGTTTCCTGATTTAAAAGAAAAAGATTTAAATATTCCTAGTCTTACTATTTAACATTGGCTTATCTAGGATTTAGTTTACTTGCAGATGATTCAATAGTAAATTTGAAAATCCTTGCTGCAATATCTTTTAGGTCCATTGACTTTCTTTTTCCCCTATGAAGTTATGAGGTCCAAGGTGGGTTGCATCTTCTTCCATTGCTATGTATATGTAGTGTTGGACAAGAGATGACAGTGAGATGCAATTGCTACCTTGTATGAGGGAGTAACCCCAAGATGAAATAATTCCTCTGATACATAGAGGAACAAGAACCTTTCCTGAGTAACCCAGTTACCAGGTGAACAGATCTTGTCGGCTTGTTGGCTGGATACTTCTACATTTCTAGCTAGATTCTACTCTAAGGTTCAACATGGACTTGCATATTGGTAGGCAGATTTCTGGGACTGACAAATCTACACCTCTTTACAAAATTAATAGTCAAGAAAACTCTAATTTGTTTTGTGTGCATGTGGTTTCAACATTAACACTGCATGGAAAACAATTTTCATTGTACTCATACATACTCTTGAATAGCAGTCTTCGTCCTTTAGCACTCATTTCAGATTTTATTAGCGTTTCAAAAAAAAAAAAAAAAAAAAA
>VXBW01005984.1:720856-747420 GCA_013400375.1 Thinocorus orbignyianus
AAAAAAAAAAGAAAAGAATGAAATCAGGCAAGATTAAAATAAAAAATATTCTGAATTACACTATTATGTTTTTGCTGAAAACATAGCTTGGCACAAGACAAGAAGGCAGAATATGACATTAATGATATTCATGTGAGTAGAATCAATGCATCATGTTGTCATAAAACTGGCATTTTCATTTCTCACTCCCACAGACATAAAATAGCAGCATCCAATATGCTGTCAAGGCACTGCATACCAGTGGTAAAATGCAGTCAAACTTTCAGATGTGTAAAACAGATGACCGTTTCAGAGTGTCTTAGGAATGCTCCAAAAGTAGCCAGAAACATTTAAAGTATATTAGATAAAATATGATTGAAAAAATACACTGATGTGTATTGGTAAACAATACTAACTAGTAAAGAAATCTGATTTTACACGTGCTCTCCCTAGGCTAAGCTTGAGATGCAAATGAAGAAATAAGCCTGATACAGCTATTATAAAACATTTTGCTTATTTTATTCTCTCAACTGCATAATAAAATATTGAACTATAAGGTGGAAATCTCGATCTTTAAGAACCACTATACTGAAGAAGTCAGAAACCTAACTTGCAAGTCTCAATAGACCATAATAATCTTTCATTTATTATCAAAACATGTCCTTTGTTTTTATCACTGGAGCAGAGAAAAAGGGTGTTGAGAAAATGGGTCCAACTAGAAATGCAGAAAGGATAAAAACACAGAAAAAGGACTAGTTCACTTTTGCTTTTTAGCTATTCATTTTGTATACTGAGCAGGAAACAGTGATTCACATTCACAGGCATAATGAGTTCACAAAGAGAAGAAAATAAGCAGTAAAATATCTAAAGATGCCAAAAATTTCTGTCAATCAACATCAATAACTTATCTCAGATCAATATTTTATATAGATGAAAACCAACTTATTAAAACTGATCCATATAGTTTCCCTTCTTCTTCGACCTCAGTCAACAGATTCAGAACACACTAATGTAATTTATGGCATAAAATGTGGCCAACTCCATGGTTTGTGTGATGCTACAATTACATCATCCATAACTATATCCTTCTGTTAGGACAAGTTCAAATTCCTTGTTCTTGGCATTCAGTGACCCAAATTACTCAGCCTTAACCTATAACGTTGCCCTTGTCTTCTACGCGCTGAGGACATGAGTACAGCACCGCTTTAATTTCTTTCCACCATTTTATCTTCATGCTCTCTTTCTAGCTGTCTCACATTCATGGAATGTCTTCTGAACCCCTATTTACAGATCTTATTCTCTCATCTTTCAAATTACTTCTAAATCTTTACTCCTAAAATCTTCCATTAAAGCAACAGTCTAATGTACTTGGAAATCAAAAACGCATGCATATCTGACAGCTAATTGCATGATCCTTTACAAAAAATATAGTCACATTTCTATCTTTTTATTTTATTTTATTTTATTTTATTTTATTTTATTTATTGTATTTTATTTTATTTTCTCCTCTTTTTGTGTGACATCTGAACTTAAATTGCAACATCTTCATGGTGGGGACATTTTCATAAGCTGTTTCATCCTATATCAAAAGCGAAATAATTTGTATTCGCCCATGACACTCAAATATTTAGTCATTCCAAAGTCAGTCAGAAAACAAAGAGGATACTAGAATCCTTCTGACAATGAAGCTATGAACCTTTCAGTCTATAGAAAATGGAATGGGGGGTAACTAAACTCTCCCAAAACAGTGCTTATCCATAAATAAACTCAACTCCTGAAAAACACCAATCATTTACTTTTACGAAAAACTCTAAAAATTAAAATTGTGGCGTTTCACAGTGAGAATCATGCTATATATCACCATCTGAACAAAGTATCTGATTAAAGATAAAGATCTGATAAATTCTGCTATCCAACCCTATTCACCATTAAAAGAAAGGTTCTTCCCTGGCAACAATTCACCCCATCCTAAAATAGATGGTTTAGATAGGCAAAATGAATCACAATCTGAAGGATGAATGCATTTTGCATACTTAATATGTGGTTTTCTTTTTTATTAAAGTGGGCTTGGAGATTCTGTTTGGTACTACAGGAAACAAGCAGAAAAGTACCTGTTTCAGGGTCAAGGTATAACAGTTTATATAAAACAAAAATAAACAAACCCAAACCCAACAACAGCATGGGCAATATTCATGTTCTAGTATATATTTATGTAAGTTATGCTAATCTTTGAGTCTTCACAGAATTATGTAATTTTTTTAAAAAACAGAAATGAGAAATAGTTCTGAGATTTTTTCCAGCTGTAAAAATGGAATGAAGGGTGAAGATACTTTATGTTTAATCAATCACTCTGAATATTTACATTTTAAAATAGCTTCCATGTAGCATAGAAGGAGACGAACCAACTAAAATACTTTTTCTAAATTTTAGAAACTGAATTTTGCATTCACATTATTGCATAGATTATATTGGTAAACTATTCCTATTTACACAACATTAAACAAAACCAAAAAGTATTCCATACTATTGCAGTTAAACTATTCCAGGAACATTTTTTTCAATGTCTTCAGTGGAATTTAACAGTGAATTTTACTTGTTCTGGTCTGTTTATTCCATGCCACTTAATCTAGTAAGCTTTTGAATTTCACGAGGCTTTTTTTTTTTTAATTTCTAATTCCCTCCTGTCTCTAAGAGTTGAATAGCATCTACAGTATTTAATTTAAAAAAAAAAAAAACAAACTCATTAGTCAACACAGAACCTAACCATATACAAAATAACTAGTTTATTATCATCTTCTTTCTTGCTTTGACTCAAGGTTGTCTGCATTATGGTTTAAAACACCTGGTTTGTCAAGTCCACATCCTGCTCCAATTCATATTGGCTTATTTTTCCTATTTATTTGTTTGAGCTGTATATGATTTTGGAACAAAAACTACAAAAGTAAATGAGATAGTAGCTTGTTGTTCCATGAGTGCTACTCAGATCTTCCTTCCTATATTCCTTGCTTTCTTCTCCTTCTTCCCTCCTTCCCTCTTCCTTCCCCCATCTCTTCCCTTTGTCCCTCCCTCCCAAAACTTGTTGGGATTTCCTGGCCTCACAAAGAGAACAACAGAAAATCATTAACTCTACTACAGTTCCCGAGTCCATGTAGTGCCTCCTGAAAACTGAGAGGACTTAAAAATGGAAAAAAATTATTAAATTCATAGACTGCACTATAAAACTTGTCTTAACAGGCTCATGTACTTATTAAGGATAAACCCAGATGTTTGTTACTAATGTACCAATTGGAGTAAGATATATCTAGTTTCTTTCAAAAAGTAATTAATTACTCTTTTGATAGTTTCCAATTTTCTTGTATATCCACAACTAAAGCAGTTGGCCTTGCTTATATGGAGCAAAGCACTAAAGAAGCAGCATTGTCTTCTCTTTTCTCTATTATTTTCAGTTCTTCTGAACATCCATCTTAAAATTTCTGAGTTTGACAGACGCCTCAACCCCTACAGAAGAATTTTCCATTGTTTAAGTAAGTGTCTGAAGTCAATGACAACAAATCCAAATCATGTTCCATTTTCAAAATGTTTTTTCATCCCCACTATTGCTGCTTTCTGCCAGCTTGTATCCTTTAGCACATTGATCACTGTTTTAGAAAAGTGCTATAATTTTGTACATTGTACTTTTGGAAATCATATTAATCAGATCTTGGCCCAAGAATAACTAAATCAGATGGGAAGAGGAAGGAAAAGTAATGGAAAACTACATGCTGTGTGTCTATTTATGTGATCCTTAAAACATTCAGATGGGTTATACTATTTTTTATGAAGTTCATAGGAATTTTCAGTCTGCTACTACACTGTTGTAAATGGCATTATATTGGTAAAAGACGTAACTGGATCCTTAAGGAAAATTCTTACATTTTGTATACGCACACAAATTGTGATTTTCAGCTTTGAAAAATTTTTAGTATATACTAGAGAAGCATTCTTGAATTCTTTAGATAAAATTTAATTTTCAACACCTCTTCAGGAAAAAAATCAAAATAGCAATAAAAGAAATCTAAATTAATAAAGGAACTAGAAACAAACGAAAAATACTTTAAGTCTGATGAACACCTTAAAATGCACTAGATGATTAGTTTGGTTCCCTTCCAACTGGAACTATTCTGTTCTAAAATGAATATACATAAAGTCAACAGAAACAGGAAATAAAGAAAGAAAGAGAGACAAAGTATTTTCTCTAATACAACTTAAATAAAGGGTATCAAAATGCCTTTGTCTTAAATACATTTTTTGTATTGTTATCATAAAACTTCCAGCACTAAGGTACGCATAGTGATAAGCCAATGAATAATCTGTGGGGTTTTTCAGATCAAAATAATTTCATTAATAGAGGTTAAATGCTTGTTTTTAGAATAGTCATTCTTAACCCGTCTTAACCTTAGATATTTTTGTTTTACTAGAGTGTTTCTCCACAGCTGAAGATAAAATTCAGGCAAATGTCTACTGGACTCAAGTCTTGGTATTTTAACTTGAAAGGAGTCCTGCAGTTGTAGGTACGAGATCCTTCACACCATGTATGTGTGTGCTGCACACGAGTAATCCACATTGTTTGTCCAATTTGTCATAAGACAGCAGACTCACTGACACCCCACACAGACACACATCTGCACACAGTGCCAAGGGCCACTCTCACTCCCACATCAGGAGTTCACCTTTTCTGTTTGAATACATTCAATTTCAGCTAGCTTTTGCATCTTATTTTCCTAATGAAAAGCGTGGACTAAAGAGAAAGTGCCATACTCAGACTACCCAAGAGGGCAAATTATTCTTAATTTCACCAGTACTAATTAGACATTTGGTGTGTCTACAAGGATAGTTTATTAATGTCTATGTGATTGCTGTGGGGAAAAAAAAAAAAAAGGGAAAAAAAAAAAAAACCACCAACAAAAAACCAACCAAACAACCATGCAAAGTTTTTACAGAAGCTAGATTTTGGATTGGACAAAATGATAGTTGTTGAAAATTGCCCTTGTCAAAAAGTCAAAACAGCAATCATTTTGAAGCTCATCTTAAAAAGTGCTCAGGAAAGGAACATTTCTTTGAAAATGAAGAATGTCACACCAGAACAGGAGAGAGGGAGAAAGAAAATGAGTTTCACTAAAGCAAGTCTCTTACAGAGGTGAAATGTTCTGCGATTTCTTTGTGGATACAATTTTCTCAAATTTAGTACTACTTTCACCACCATAATAAAGGACGCAGAAATACGAGAAATATGTGCCAGCTAAAATGCTTTGGGAAAGGGAATTAGTAAATTTGACTAAAAGCTGTTACAGAAGTATAAATACAGATACATATACGAATAAATATAAATATGTGCCTCTACATTCACACACATATATATGCATACACACATGCATAGTATAAAGCATTTGAAATTTTGTCATAAATATGTTGTAGTATAGCTACAAGGATTAACCAGATTTAGTTTGTAGCATCCTACAGTATTTCATACAAAAGGAGGATAAAACCCTGGTTTGACGAGGAGTCTTCTCACAGACAGCCTCTGTTACTAAGTACATTTCATATAATTTTTGAAATTAAAACTAATTTAATGTTGTAAATTAATTATGCAAAAGTACTATATTTTAATATCAAATCTCTTTCCCATTTCTTCTTACTTCAACAACAAACATAAGATATCTTATTTCTCATTTGCACTAAAACACTAAAACAAGATTTCTAAATTTTATCCTGATGCACTATCAACAGAATTGCTTCCTAAATTATAGTCACTTATACAACAAAATGCTCTGAAGTCAAAGTACCTTTCAAGTATCACTAACAGCGTAATTCGAAATTAATATGGCTGTCCAGACATAATTCACTCACTAAATTTAACTTACAAGATCATAAGTAACTACTATTCATGGGAAGAATCATAACCAGCGCTGACATTACAGGATATTATGTAAAATAATTTCATATTTTTACTTGTTACAGTATCCTTTAAATACTCGATTGTGAAACAAGATGTACACACTTTGTAAAGTACAGCTATATTCTAAACATTTAAATAGTACAAAAGACTACAATTCTGACAAATATTGCTTATTGTCTAACATGGAGAAACAGCTTAGTGCATTTATGTTGAATAAATTAATATGCACGTTAAACATTAGGCAGTCAAAGAAAAGATATTGGAAATTGACTTTCATCGTACTGGAATAGGTTCACATTTTCTTTATGGTCTTACAGATTGTAAAATAGGAATAGGCTACCAAACTGGCAAAAATGCTATTGTATTCTAACTTTAATAAAGGAAGCTTTAATTCTCATCAGCAAGGATAGAATGCATTGCCAAATTACCTTTGTAAAATATAGTAGTTTGTAAGTGATCATCATGTTATTCTCAGTAAAACTTAACCCATTAGGAAATGTAACAAATTGCAAGATACAACTCTGACAGATAAGTATTAAGGTGGGTTTTTTTAAACTTTATTGGAGATTATTGTCTTGCTTTTCTTCACTTTAATTTAAATGAGATAAGGATGTGTTCTTTTTTGTAGGTACATTATATGTGTTGGTTGCTTTAAAAAAATGGGAGAAACGTTTTGGGATCTATACACTTTTTCCATGCATTTGTATGAAAAGTACCAGATTAATTGGGAATTTTGGCTGGTATCTCACCCGAGCGGTATCTCACCCTTATTTTGATGAGTGAATACAGGCCTTTACATCTGTGTAGTTAGAAGAAGTAACTAAAATTTCTAGGAGGAAGAGTTTTACTTTCATCCAGTCTATCCAAAATCTTTAAGATCAGTCACAGTTCTAAGCACAGGTGCCAACTCTCTATAAAATGGTACCTGTAAAATCTCAATATTTACAGTTAAGCATATTTCCCATCATTCAATGGCACAAGCAAGCACAGAGATTCTTCTTTGGCTTCCCTGCATAGGTGAAATGAAGCCACTCTTTCTGCTCATTAAAGATAGTCATTTAACCTCAGAAAATTACAGACAAAAGTGGTTTGTTTTTTAAGCCAAATACTTGGTTACTGTCTGATATTCTCACAGCAAGGTGAAAAAGAGGCTTCAAGAATAAAAAGAAACAAAGCTAAATTCCAGCCAAAATCACAGCAAGGAGCTATACAACTTTTCATGCAGTTAGTATTGATTTTGACAAGTGATCAAAACAAGGGTTACTGAAAAAAAAAAAAGTAACGAGTTTTTCTTAAAAAATAAAATCACAAAAACAAGTAATCAGATAATTTGCTAAGGAAACTCTAAACGCATAGTACAGCCATGTGAAATGAGTTCACTGCCATCAAGGATTGCAACAGATGAAACAACTTCTACCCTCTTCTACTTCACATATCAGTAGAAAAAATTGAAAGAGACCTAATAAATAGATAATGTGGATTTAGAAGACTAGAAAGGTGGATTTTTCTCACAAGGCGTAAGTTCTTTGCTACAAAATAAATAATCCAAAACAAATATTAAATAAATATTAATTGAATTAATATAAACAATTATTTATAAAAACACAACTTAACATTTGACTGCATGTATTGCTTGCAATACAATCCACAGTACTTAAGAGATATAATAGATGGGATAGAACTTAGTAATCTTCTGACTAAACTGCAAGGAAAACTAGTCTGTACACAGCAGGGCTTGATGTTGTACTATTGTTGTATTATTGAGAATAATATAATGCCTCTCCAACAATCTACAAACTAGTGTTGACAGACTGTAACTAACATAAAGGGATGTATCTTATTTTCCTACATGAATAGCTTAATAATATATTGAAGAACATTTTTAGATCTCAACAAGCACGTGTAAATTAAAGGACACAAGATCACGGGGGGAGATTGCCTTCATACATACATACAGGTTTATTTTATTTGTACTTTTATTAGGAAAGTCCTGAACAAAAGACAAAACCATGCACCTTTTTCAGGACAAAACACTTCCAGCCAGGATGCAGTGTTCAAATGGTGTGGGCACATCACCTTGGATCCAGAACACTCATTTTCTCATTAGTTATTCCATCTTTGTAAGAAAGGTCCTAAATTCAATAACTCTCACTGGCAGGCCAATTTGTTTTTAACAGCTACACTCTTTGCAAGACACCTTATACTGCAGTCATGGGGTTTTATTCATTTGAATCATATAGCTAAATATAATTACAGCTGTCAATTACTTTGTACTTTCAAAAACACAGAAAATGTCTTACATTGTACATAAGGCACTATTAGTGGAATTGTTTCCTTCTTAATTGGCAGAGTTTGGAAGCGTTCTTCAGGTTTTTTGGATTTCCCCTATATTTGCCCTTCCCTCTCAGAAAAAGAGTCAAATTTCATCCAGTGACTTTTTTGTGTAAATACTTTGAAAGAGCTGGGCGTGCCAACCACCATATGAGCTGTAATAAGCTGAGGTAAGGCATTTAACCTCCAAGAAACTTTATTTACTTATGCAGTCTTTGATCCAGTCAACTTATTTCTTCAATAACCTGTGGGACAGCTTCAACAGAAAAGGTGAACAACATCCATCTCAGGATTATCCTACAGCCACAAGGGTTGGGATGTTCTCCTGAAATGCCTCCATCAGTTAAATAAGGTGAATATAGAACTCCTGTACCCTCATTCTGGCCTATAGTGAAGAGCAGGAATGTATGTGGGGACGGGGTTCAGGGAAGTGAGATTGGCTGGATATCCCACCTTCTCCCCTACAGCTCAAAGAGATAAATGAGTCCTGAATAATACTTGGAAAGAAAAAGTCAATGTAACCTTCCCTTAATGAAGCAGTCCTTCTAAAGCTACTAATTACTGTAATTCTCTTAACTTAGACTATCATCTAACAGGACTTCATTTTCAATGATGTAGCTTACTACTGATTTTCTCTCCTGCTCTATCTTCATGCAGAATGTCCAAATTTCTATTCTGCTTCAAGCAGCAAGGAATTATCAAATGCCCATTTTGTTTTGGTTTGGTTTGGGGTTTTTTTTGTTGGTTTTTTTTTATTATTATTATTATTAAATGTTTCCAACACATTCTTAGGAAACAATATCCTTGGAGAATAGGCTAGAGCAAACTGACCTTCAAATTTCTTTCATATAAGCTATGATTCAATAATAATGATTTTATAGCTCACCTCTATAGTGGTAATTATATTTACTTGATTTTTTAAATATAATTTCTAGAAACTCGACTGGTAGTCATCTCAAAATTGCATTAAAAATTATAAACAGATGGTTCGCCCAACTTGCTGGCTACCAAATTCATATGTCATCACCTTCTCAGAGGTGGTTAACGTAAAACAGAAATGTTCATCAGCCTTTCATAATCATTTGCTACACAAACTAGATTAATGATATGAAGATAATTTTGAGTAACTCATACCATTAACTTACAATGAAAAGCAGCAAACTATTTGCAAATAGAGTAAAAGCCTCAACTATTCACGATGAATTTAAATCGGTTTCACAAGACTTTAAGGGAGTCAAAATGCTACATTAAAGCATCCTACCTAAAGAAGAATGACCTTTTAATAAAGAATGAAATTTGATATTTTTATTATTTATTGTTTGTAAAATATTACTGTAGAATCAGAGGCTTCACACAGCATACTTCAACTAACTCATCAGACTTCAGAAAGAATTCTCAAGATTGTATATACAGTTGAATATAAATCCCTTTAACTACTACAGATTTTTAATCACCTGAAATAAGACGCCTGAACTATGCAATTTAGAAGTTAAACACTGCAACATGACAGTTTTCTACAGTTACGGAAAATGCTGAATTATGTTGTCAGCCTCCATTTAAAAAGACAAAGACTCTTTTTTTTTTTTTTTTTTAAATCTGGATTCTAATTTGAGAGTATTTCCTTTAAAATAAGCACACTTTTGTAAGAACATTTCAACTGAAAAAAACCAAAACCATCATACACTAGCGAGTCACTGTTTCAGGCCTACGAATTACAGATATGATATGACAAATCTAATGTAAATGTAAATTAGAACAGCACTATGGTGAGTTGAGAAATGGCCTTTTTAGAGACAAAAGAAGTTCTCTCACATTTTAGGCTAGGTCAGATCACACAGCTGAAATGCATCCATCTCTTTTGAAAAATGGGATAGAAGTATTTTCACCAAGGTACATGACCTCTATAATGTGGCTAGCTAGCCTGCACCATACTAGAATGTATTTTAAAAAGTAGTTTCTGATCTGGTGTCCCATATATACAGGCGTCAGACAACCTGAAAAGATATGAACATCTAATCTCTCTAAATGATGTGAAGATCAAAAAGATTTCTAATTAATTATTGTCGGATGAAAGCTGAAGTTTCATCAAGAACTATTTTAGGTATGTTTTTCAGATTAGTCACGTTTCACACAGCTAATCATTGCATAGAACATTAAAAGTAATAAAAGGGAGAAAACATAATAATTGTCTAAAGGATCATGTGAAAGGGTATGTAAAACTGCTAAAATATACAAGCGAACATCCTCATTTCTGTGTACTAATACAAACTAAACTCTGTAGAGGTAAACAATTCAGTGGTTTGCACATACTTACCAAAAGAAAGTAACATTTGGTAACTGTGCTTTAACGCAGCATTTTACTCTCCCTAAGAATAGGGACATATATAGTATTGCAACTCTAACACTTTCTGTTCACAAGGAAAATATATCTGAAATTTCTATTTTTAATACCTTTTCCTGCTCTACTGCAACACTTTATCCATGCTTCATCAAATAACCTAAAGACGAGCGTAAAACACAGGACTTTTTTGTTGCCAAACACAATCAAAGAAAATATACTGTCCCACAGGTAAGGACATTATTTTCATACATAACTATACAGGGCTTTCTTCATTTAAATTTTTCATGCTTTGGCAATAACCAGTGTGCAATTATATAGAAAATGAACTGTGTATAATGACTTCTGTGCTTCAAGTCTCTCAGACTTCAAAGAACAGTAAGCAATATACAATAAAATGCTGTATAGAAATAGGGCAAGAAATTGCTGGAATAAGGAGACACTGCCTGAGGCACCTGAAGATGGAAGAACTTCAGTCACATAGCAAAGCAGCCCTTACAGGAGCATTGCCTGCCCAAACACAATTCAGTCCAAGTTTTATGGAGTTGGCTAGTGAAAAAAAACCATCCATGTCTGCCAGGCTAATATCCTTTACTTTTAAATTTCCCTTTTGATCACCGGTCATCAGATGACTTTTATACAGATCTTTTGAGGAGAGGGGTATCACGTCAGTACTCATACATTACCAAAAAAGAAATTATCTTGCTGCTTCTTTTGTGTCTTGAGCTATGAATGATCTGATACGGATTACTTATTAAGCTCCTTCACCATGGTACTAGGATTATTTATGTTTTTTACCATTCTGTAACTGAGCACTTGTTGCAAAATAAGTGCTGTTTCAGAAAATACCTAAAGACATACCTAGGTATCTTGGTCAGAAATCTTTTCTGTGACTAGGAAAAAATTAAAATTTTCATTACAAGGGCTGACATGAGATGACATGAACATTTGTTTGATTAAATGACTGTTGCATACAAACAGTTAATGAATTAGAAAAATTAGAAATTATATGAGAATGAGATGACAGCTTAATAATTAAAAGATAATTTATAAAAGCTCAAAAATTAGTCTTGTTTACTGCTAAGGAGGGGAGGAAAGGCAAGGAATATATAAAGGTATTGAATCTATCATTTACAGGTGTTTATGTGAACACATGAAAATACAACATTTTAAAGACAAATAGATTAAACAGTCATTTAAAAAAAAAAAAGCTTTGGAATTAAAACATAAATTAAAATTTTCTTCACAATATTTCTATACAGGATAGTTTTGTATATACAGGAAACTGTAAGCATAACAGGGCAGCTCTTGATTGATGCATGTGTTTGCAGACTCAGGCACTGTGCTTTAATAACTCTGCCCCTCCCCAGCTTCCCAAAGCTTTAGGATTTCACATCGAATTGGGAATTCCCCATCTCTCAAAACTCAGCGAAGGACTCGTGTTCCTGAAACAGCCTACAGGAAACAAAGGAATCTTGTTCCCATGAAGGGCAGCAGGAAGGGTGGGAAGAACATTTGGGATCTAATTTAGGGTTTTCTGAGTTTTGCCTGTGCTTTGGTGCCATGGCAGCAGGATGCACTGAGCTCTGATCAGCTTCTCTCAGTCTCTTCAGCACTGCAGCTTTCCAGCAGAATGTGATTATGAACATACATTGCAGTGTTGGCAACTAGCTGGATCACACAAGGCCGACGATGAATAAAGAACCAATCCTCTGTAGAACATGCAAACACTTCACAGGTCACTTCCAACCCATGAAATACATTTGGGAATCCTTAAAGGAAGCCTATGCTTCCTGAAGGGTTGGAAAATAATGAGGGGACAGTAACATGAAGCAAAGGTATACTTGTGTTCTTCAGAAAGACACAGTTTTTGATTCAACTATTCCAAACCAGTAGATAAGGCAGAGTTGCAAGTTTCTAAGATTTTTATGTTTTTCATTTGCACTGCAATCCACTTATTCCATTTATTTCAGGTTAGTTTTCAGATTATTCTAGTTATTTCAGATTAATTCTTAACTCAAGGCTTTAGGTCACTTTTTTGAACCTGAAAATCCAGATTAATACTTCAGTGACAGTAAAGCAGATAGTATAAACATGCCCCAGAGCTTTTACCACAAATCAGACTTGGTTTCCTGATCTTACCAGTATGAACAGCTTGTAAATGTTGTTCCCGAAAGACTGTAGCTGTCTTATGGCTGGATAACATTCTGCCTGGAAGCTTCCATCTGGAACTGCTGACAGGGTTTCTTGGCAGTACATTTCTTCAAGCTGAAATATCCATTTAACTGTGACTGACTGGTCGGGACACAGAATGACCAAGATGCCTTCACAGTACTCTTTTCCACTTTTCTGACTTTGAATAAATAAAATTCTTCCTGATGTTCTCCACAGAGAAATAAAAAGAACAAGTTTGGAGTTTTTAAGTTTAGCTTCTGTTTCTTCACTTTCCTTCAAGGTGTCAACCTTCGAAAATGTTAAGGGAGGCATCCATTAAGGATAGACAGGAGTTATTATGGTCTCTTCTCCTATTCTAATTTGATAAAGGGCAGTAATCCTATCACCCTGACGACATCCCCCGATGAGACTTTTCTCCCACAGACCATTTATATTAAGTGAAAGTACTGGATAATAGAAGTCAATAAATATTACATTTCTGTAAACTGTTCAGGCATGGAAGTTGGCAAATGAGCCTAGCCATGAATGTCATAAAAGAGACTATTACATAATCAATAATAATTTGGGGAAAAAAGGAAAAATTATTGAAAAGGCAACAAAGTAAAACGTGTCTATTATTCTCTGTATGCTTAGATTAAATAAACAATAAATGAAAGGAAATGAAAGAGGATAGTCACAGCAGGTTGCCATTAGAAAGATGTAACAGTTTAAATGGAACACTCCATTGAAAGATCACAAAGTAAAAGAGGAAAGTTTGTTGTTTGGGCTTGTTTATTTGCCCAGTTTTTAAAGAAGAATGCCAGCCTCTGGGTAGAGGATGAAAACGATACCAGCAGGCAAAGAATTTAAGTGAAGCAATGGACTAAAGGATAATACGGAATGCTGGTAAGCAGCAGATGAAACAAACAGGCAAGTGAAGTTCAGCAGAAGAAAATCATTAAACAGCAAATGAGAGCAAGACTCACAGCAGAGTCAGTAGTCATTCATGGTCAAGCACAAGTTACAAAGAAGGAAAAATGCAAGCAAAATCTGGAAACTGGGGACGGGGGGAGGTCATGATAGTTATAGTATTTGGGTAATAATGGGCAGAGTACAGAAATCTGGGGACTAATTTTAAACACCTTTCCATTGCAGAGGGACTTAAAGTTTAGCTGTGCTATAATTACAATTAGTAGGATAAAATCTGTGCTAGAAAAATGTCGGTTTGATTGCAAAATTAAATACACAAACTGAGAAAGTCTGATTTACACACAGTTGTCTCTTATGTGTCTTTATTTCACTAGATGTATCAGGGACCATACTTAAAAACAAAAAAAGAAAAACAAAAAAAACCCAAAGAAAACCCATGAAAATTTATTGAACACTATCAAATTGATTCCCACAAGTATTTATGTGGGCGCGGGTTTGAGTTTGTGTGACTATACAGAAATCCAGGCAGATTTATTTTCATAATTTAAATTCCTGCGACGTTGCTTTTCTCACACATTCTTTCACTGTAGTTTTTTTTAGAATTTTCTTGTATTTTGTTTTTTCCATGTGACTTCCTGGCATTTTGTTTTCAGAAAAAAAAAAAAAAAATTATCATCTATATGTATTTTTGTGTCAGTATAAGCACTTAGATCAACTCTCAGTCAGCACTGCAAAATAAATGCATTCTACTGAAGTCAGATGCTGGATTGGTTTATATTAGCAGACCACTGTTCATATTATATATGTAATTATTGAGGAACAGGAGAAACTGGTAATAAACAGTAGTAAATAGCCTACATATAAAGAGGGGCAGTCAGGAGGATGTTGTATATAACAACTATTCCTTTAATCCTGTTCCAGCCACTGAAGCCAAAGAATAATACAATATAATATGGTTACAATTACAGAAAATCTGCCCAGCCTGTGAAAATTTCTTCTATTACATGTGACAGTCTTTGTTTCTACAGTCTATTCTCCTTAATCCATGGAGTACGACGTGCATATTTCTCCCCTATTTTTCTATTTCTTTCCAATTGATTCAGATATTTCTGGTACTGAGGTGCTTAGATTTGTATACAATAATAGATGTGTAGTCTAGCCAGTGAAATAGGGTCTGTCATCTCTGAACACTGACGTGATGCCCTTTTGTGCAGGCAGCATTAATTATAAAATATTTTTCTGAACACCCTCATTTGATCCTACAGCTTAGTGGGAGAAAAGCTCATCCTGCCATTTCGGCGTCTCACCCTGAATACCACTGCAATCACTACAGTGAAAAGGAAGAGCATCCAACAAAAACTTGAAACATGGGGATATTTTAATATGTATTTATTAGTAAGCTGTTTATTATGCATGTAAGTGGATACAGATGTCAGTTTCTCTGTGCTACATAAATTTGGGTGATGAATATATTTAATTTTGCTTCTGAAATCTGTTATTCACAAGATGCCAGATCTTCCCTTTAGATGGAAATAGTAATTGATATTAGGAAATTGTGTAAAGATATCCTTGGTGTGCACAGTTAATATTTCTGTCATGATCAAAGCACATCATTAAGAGCACAGTATTGGGTCAAAAAGTGTGTGTAAATGTGTACTGTGTGAATGACTGACTATGACCCAATCCACAGCTTATAAAAATCAGTGTAAAGACTACTGCTGCCAATAGAATACTTAGACTTGGATTTCATTTCATAGGTGTATTAGAAGGTAAGTGATTTTTACCATGTCTACTCAAATAATGGTTCTGTTAAATCTCCATTCCTGTAATAAATAAACAACTACTTGTCTTCACCCATCTTTTCCCTCTCTCTCTCTCAAAAAAGGAAATCTAATATCAAATTGAGAAATCTTTTAGTGCAATATTTACAACGCTGTTCTGAAATACTCTGGCATATTAAAAAGCTTCAAGGTAACCAACAAAAGATTTTTACCTCTTATTTAACTACATAAACTTTCTATTCTGATTAAAATTTTTATAAGGTTCCTATCTTATATTCCTTTTATGTAATGACAAGAACCCCCAGGTTTTTGTTTTGGTTTTGGTTTTTGTTTTGTTTTGGGTTTTGTTTGTTTTTTTAATGTGTAGGTTGCAATTCCAGGCAAATTACTATCTTCACTGTACTTTGGAAGAAAACTGTATGTGGGAGATTGCTAATTTATAATTTGTGAAAACTGACTCAGGAAGCAAGATACAATCCAGTCGAGGTAAAGATAATTCTGAGTCAGTTACCAGAGATTACCTTCAGAGCAATGAGAATAAACATAAGTACCTCTACAGTTAAAAGAAAAAAAACCCTCAAAAATAAAAACAACAAACCCAAACATTCTGAATCAATATGCCTAATGAAATATTTCTCTTGTCATGAAGAAGCATGTTTCAAATGAAGATATTAAAAGTTAGCAATACAGATTCATATGCAAATTCAAATAGAGAAAGATATATCTATAAAATATGCAGTTACAGAGTTCTGTGGAGCTTTTCCAATGTATTTCACCGACTTAATGTGGATTTTTAGATTTTTCTATTTTAAGTGACAATAACATGTTTTCCACAGAATCTATGAAGTATCTTGAGTACATTTTATTTAAAAGTAAAATAAGGAAATTAAGGGGATGCTGCTGGGAGTTAGCAAAGTTTCCAAAATTTCCAAAATACGCTTTAATATAGGAAATTCTTGGTTCTGGAAATCTTTCTTGGAACAACATCATATCAGTTCTTATCTGAACATGAATCATTATTGACCTGGGGGGAGGTAATTATCTAAACTATACAATCAGGAAATTGATCAATTCTCATTCTGCTTCACTCTGAAAGCACCTGCAAGAGTACAAACAAAAGTGTTCTTTATCACTTAGTTGAAAAACACCTTTTCTGGTGTTGCCTAAACTGGATTAACACAAAGAATGGAACATTTTATTTTAACACTATTATTAGCTAAGATGCTATTTATAACACTTGGCATGATTTAAAAAAAAACAAAAACCGGGGTATAACAGCAATAAAATTATAGTAATTCTTGAACTGACATTACATGAGTTTAGAATATTATTCCATGGTTGGAAGAATGAGTTCCATGGTTTTTTATTTTCAATATATGCAATTTCAGTTACAAAACATAATTTTTTAATTTCTTTAATTAAATTTTAACATCATTATGGAAAAATTCTAGATTTGTCTCACGTATTTGATCTTTTCAAATTTGGAAGTAACTGCATCTGAAATACACCCACACACTTTGGCAGTTTTCTATATGCAAAATTGTCAGAAATATTTCTGAAAATTTCTCAAATGTAGAGATACTGTATTTTGCTTGTAAGTCTTTTTATTTCAAAAGGGCTTCACTTGTATTGAAAAAAGGAAGAAACTCACTTGTCTTTATTACATTGTAATAAATGAGAAACTGCTCAAAAGGACTCCAGAGCAATCAAAGTATTTTACATAGTTATACTCAATTTATTTTTAAGTGTCTAAAGCAGTCATCATGTAATATGCTAGGTGCAAATGCCAGGATGAAGATTCTCTACAAAAGGACAATAAGTATTAAGTAAATGGTCTCTATCACTTCCAGCAGCACCATCCACGTCACAGAAACCACTCTTGCACTATTACAGATACTTAATTTTCTGCTCTGCAAAAGAAGTCCAAAAATGTTGAATGAAATTAGACAACGCCTGGTCTTGCAAGAAAAAGCTTAAATTGGAGCAAAAGTTAGTATGTCCCATCTGCTTCCATGGAAAGTAATTAACTCTTGAATTAATTTTCTGCTTACATGTTCTTAAACATTATTACAACAAACAAATTTATTTAAACTATATGTAATTTATTTTCTTAATTCCTTTGTCAAATTTGTTTTATGTTTTACAAATTTAATGTTTCCAGATAACATACAGTCTCCTTAAAATGAACTTCATGGTTTCAAAATATTCAACGCTCTGTACAGTAAAGTACAGATGATTGCTCCCAAATATTTTATTAATAATTGCTCTATTTATAGATAATTGATTTCAAGGAACTTCTTGGGACACCCAAACAATAGTTTTCACTAAAAAGTCCCATCTACATTAAATATTAATTATTCTGTATTATTACTGACTTTTTTCTTAAAATTGCTCATTTGACCCCTAAATTGGGCTGAATATGCCTCATTGTCATGGAATCATCTTCTCAGTCACACAGTCTGGCATATCTGTAGCACACTTTACAGTTGTGAGGATTTTTACAGATTTCCTGAGAAGAACAATTTGGCTTTGTTTGGTCTTTTGAGGTTTTTTTTTTCAAGTATAGGCATAATATTTGTCATTTAAGATCCATAGGGAGTAGTCTGAACCGCGGGACTTCCAAGTATATAAGAAAAACACTGAATCATAGTAGAGGTAAGCAGTCTTTAGCACCAGCTATTATTTATACATTTATTGTCACGTATTATATCAGACCTAGACATTTACAAATACAAATCCTACACATTGCTGTTGAAATCTAAGAAGTAAAAGCACAGAACTGCATTCCAGTATCACAGAAGTTCTTAAGAATTAAATGCAGATTTTAATTGCTGCTCTATCCATTAAGATATAAAAATCTAAGTAAAGTTCTACACAGGAAAACGCCGTATTTATTGCCTCTCAAAGAGAATGGCTTGAATGACATTTATCCCTGTCTTCAAGCAACTGAGTTTCCAAGCCAGAAGCTTAGGCTCAATAGCTCACCAGTGGACATGGAGATTTATCTCCAAAGGACAAATTGAAAATAATGACTGAGCAAGTAATCTTTCTGGATGTTTCTGGACTTTCGCTTACATTCCGTGTGCTGTGTGAGATCATTACTGCAGGGTGAGACAACATAAGGCTTTTGTACCAGGTCATACCTTGCCCATTAGTTTCTGAGAGTGATCAATAGCCGGTAACTAGGAAGCAGTGCAAGACAAATTTAAAGTAGTATTTCTGTGTTTACCTCTACCAGCCATTTGTTCCTCTGGAACATTTGCAGCTAGAGGTAATGGCTTTATATTTAATTGTCTCAGATACATTTTTTTCCCCCATGGATTTGTATGCAAAGTTTTTGAACGCTGTAAGATTATGGCATCCCTTATATCCTGTGACTACAAGTTGCATAGTTCAGCTATGCACACTTTGAAAAGTTACATGTTTTTGCTGGATTGAACTTATCACCCCGTGAATTTAAGTGATATACAGGCGTGTGTCTACATTAATGTTTCGACTTTTCAGAAAGTTTCAGAAATGTTTCAGAAATCTGTGTCTGAAGCAAATCTGATCAGCCGCACTTATCAGACACGGATTTGATGCAGCGAGGAGGTCTCAGTGTGCTGCTAGATTGCTTTTGGGCAAAAACGAACCGGAAGATGAGCCCTGTGAAGCCTCCAAATACATTCTCTGCACGAAGGGGTATTTCCATCAGCTTACAGAATCAGTCTAGGGCGAGTCTGAAGTGGCCCCTCCCAACCAAATGCATGCAACAGGAGACTCGAATGCCAAATAACCTCCCTCCACAGATCTGCTCCTCTTAAGCTACATAAATTGCTAATTTAAACATAGCCTACTTTATCTAGGGAATTGTGGAACAGAATTATTTTGCATCCTGTTTTAGGGGATCTTCCTCCATTCTGTAGTTAAATACAGCAATACTTTCACTAGATCACAGGCTACTATAATCTGGCCTTCTGTATACCGGTTTTGTTCCCTCCCTCAAAGTTAAATAGTATTTCATGCTGGAAAGAGTATCTGAAAAGTCCATGTCTGGACAGAACAGAGGACAACATCAGACAATTTCCCTTTTATTTCACTCAGTGAGAAAAAGAACAGTATTACTGTTACTTTTGTACTGAAAGTCACAGCTGGATTGGTTTATAACTCAGGTGTTCAACTACAGTAACAGTTGCATTGCAATGATATTTGGATAAGATATTCAAGGCTTTTGCCATCTTTGACAAGCTCTGTTAGAGGGATTTCTTTGGTGGGTCGTGGTTTTTTTTTTCAGGGCGGGGGGGTGTGGACTCAGGTAGTGGGGTGGAGAAGTTTAGTGTAACTGAAACAATAAGGCAAGGCTAAGACTGCATGACATCTCACTATAGGGATGCCAGTGATGCCTTAGAAATTGGGCTAGCTACTGAATAGCTGAAAAATTGCTACAGATGTACTACATGTGTGGAGAAGAGCATGTACAATTTCAAGAAAAAAGGTATAAAATCAACACAGTCTTCTGAAATATTTTTAGAAGCTTTTTAACTCTTTCAACAATAACTAAATAGCCATTTTCCTTTCTTTTGGTACCGACACATAATGTCACAGAGTGCTGAGAACAGTGGTAAACACTTTCATATGGATTGTATCTTCTTCATTAATGTAATTCAGAAATTTGCTCAAGACTAATGAAGATAGAATCATAAGAATTGACAAATATATTAGGATGGCCTAGGTGAAACATTAGGAATGAATCCAACTCTAGCTGGATTACGGCTGACAGGCTATCAGAATATGAGACAAAGTGCTAAGAAGAAAAGTACGAATTGAAAAATAATTCAGGAGATGGTGAAGAAGGGAAGAGTTAGTACAAACCAAGAAATTCTGTACTAGCTGAGACTTTAAGTTGCAATGCAAAAAAAAATTACATCCCACAATTTGAAGTTACTACCCCAAAATAGCTTATATAGAAGAACTGGGAGATAAGAAAAATATCACAGTGGTCAGTCATTTCTTAAGAATATTTTATGATAAGAACAAAATCTGAATCTTGACAAGAATTTTATACTTCATGATTGTTCATTTTACTCACTAAGCTTTTGTTACGGAAACTCTGAAGTAAATGGAGTATCTCACATTACCTTTTTCTACCTTCCTATTAGTTTCTTGGGGAATTAAAGAAGACCAGAAAGATAATTGCCTTTAGATGATATGTATAAATTACATCTTAATTGGTTTCCTAATGTGGTGCTAGGATATACTGTTCTGTAATTCTAAGGATCAGCACTTGGATCTTTACTGCTGTTGATTAATTGGCAGTTTTCTAACTCACATTAGCAGACAATGTCTCTGACAATGCAGAGTTTTTAATCCAATTCAGTTTCACTATTGATATTGTCCTGGTTTGAGGTAAAACAGAGCCAACTTTCTGTTCAGTGTTTTTACTTCTTAGCAAGGCCTCTTCTAACTCTCTGAAATTAACAGCATATTGTGCAGAAAACTGTTCAGTTTTAGAGTGGTAAGACCAACGTTTGTACTTCATGCCAACGAATGGTACACACCTTGCTGTAACAACCAAGTTCAGCTAATTTTGTTATTTGCCCGAGAAACTGAAAAGCATTGAAAAGTCTCTCCTGTGGGGAGGAATGGACAGGACAGGACCCAGAACTGACTAACAGGGGTATTCCATGCTGTCTGCCCCATGCTCAGTATAAAAGCTGAGGAATCAAATGGTCAGCCCTCTCTCTCCTATGGCCAACATCTGAAGAGGACCCTGTGTGTTCATATGCCTTTGATCTTGATCTGTGAGCTCCTAAGTCCAGAGCTGGAATCCAGCTCCCATATGTCGCTGAGTCCAGTCTGGGACTTCCCCAGTACCTGCTGGTGACATCATCCTGGGAGCTTGGTATGGTTTTATATGTATTGTATCTATTTCATTATTTTATTTTTATTTTATTGTTAATATTTCATTAAAGTGGTTTTGTTCTAAACACATAAACATCTTTATCTCTGCTCCTCATCTCCTTGGAGCAAGAAGTGGGGGGAGAACATCTGTTGCCCACAATTGTCTGATTTGGCCTAACACTCAACAATATCCTTTGGATTATAGATTTTTTATAATTAAATTTCACAGATTTCTGTTTCTTTCCTGAGCCCTGACAAAATGACATGATTTGTTGGAAGTTAAATACTGAAGTGCATAGAGTAACATGACAGATGAGCTCTTATCACTGAGGGATATGTCTATTATTCTAATACTTAATATTTTGTATTTTTGGAAGAGGTGACTAAAAAATTGATTTATTAGTTTTGTGGAAAAAAATGACAAATCATCTTTTTACTTTCATTAAGCTATTTTAAATACCTTTTGACAATTTCTTTATTCAAAAATAAAATTTTAAATTCTTAAGTTTTCATTTCAAAATCATTGAACATATACTTCATCTTTTGGATCTTCACTTGAAAATCACAATTTAAATTTAAAATAATTTACTGTTTTAAGAGATTTAATTTTGACACTATTTTTCAATGTTTACTCTTTCTCCCAGAGATTTTTAAGGAACAGGCTGATGAGATAAACCTTTCTCCCATCTTGAATCTTTTCTCCCTTGTTACTAAATAGAAAGTGTCATATTCAATGCTATAAATAATCAGGAAAGATAACAGATTGCATGATATTTCATTCCATATGATAATGCCTTTTTACAGAATATTCCTCTAACAAAGATGGGAACTATTTAAATACAAAGAGTGGACAAGTAGTCTTAGTATTTCAGGCAACTTCTTTTAAGTTACTTTTAAAAACTGCATTCTGCTGATACCTGTATAATTTAATTTATATTCTTGTTTTTAAAAATAAGTAGTGCATTAAGAATTTACTTTAGAATCTTTCCACAGTTGTCTCCTACAATAAACTGTTCCATGATCTACCAATCAACCAGACATCTAGAGAGTCTACTTAAAGGGTTTTTCTGGTCCAGGGGATCACATATGTTGCTATCACTGTATTAAAATATCTCATTCCGAGTACGTGTAATCTCTTTGCTGGTGCATTCTTTGCTAAAGATGTAGAAAAAAAATTATTCTAATCAAACAAGTCAATGACACTGCTTGCAAAACTCTTAAGGTCAGTATTGGTCTCAAGTGGCCCAACACATTTCTGAACTACAAGTAACTGATTAAGAGACTTTGTTCTCACACCACAATCACATTCTACTACATTTTCATAGTCTAAATATTTGTAATATGATAAACTCCTCTCACAAAACATCCATTTTCACGCACTTATCTTATTTTTTAAGTTTCTGGAATGAACATAAAATGCGTGGCAAATCCTAAGGATTGAGAGAACAATTAAAGAAGTGATGAACAAAGAGGTAATTATGTTATCCCGATAATCACTCTTTTAGGGGTGAAAATTCAATGTCATATTCAGTTATGTTCTCATCTCAGTCCACAATATATTCTGCACTTGATATGGAATAGAAATCATAATTTAAGTACACTAATATCTTTCATAATCCCATGCAGTCACTTGTTTTGATCAGATGCAATATTTTTGCAATTTAAAGTGGTCTTACCCAATTTTTTCCAAGAATAATGATACAGATGAACCAGTGCGAACTATGAACTTGGATGAATCCCCCCATTTATAATACTTCAGGAAACAATACAGACCATTTTTTTCCAGTTTATCCAGAAAATTTCTATTTATTATAAGTGTATCTCTATTAGAAAAAAAGTTGGAAATAGACATGAAAATATGAGAAACAGGAATAGGCAGGTCAGGTTGTTCTTACATCTCTAAAATAAATTGTAAACAAAAAAAAAAAATAATTATAAGTACAATAACAGCTGATTGAGTAATTCAAGCGTTCTAAGATAGGAAATGAGAGGAACATAATTTAGTGGTTAAAATTAATTAGCTGCATCATTTTGTACTTCTCATGCATTCACCAGTCTTTGAAATTGCAAGAAATAAGTTGACAACAATAATTCTGATATCTGATTTTACATGCACAAGAAATATTTAGAATAAGCATTATCCAAACATGTAAGATTTGTGGGTCAGTTTTTCTTTTCATGTGATTTTCATTTAGTTGATTAAACTTTTGGAACTACAGCAGTTTTGGGAACTTTTAGACATTTCACAGATGTTTTCCTGTTATATTCACCTTTCCAATTTACTCTTTGCAAGAAACACTTTGTTTCGAAGGACAGTCAGCTTTCTTTAGACAAACAGGTTATTTTAACAACATAAAGAGCACAGATGTTTTGAAATACACATTTCAACAAATATCTATTCATTTTACATGCAAAAAGCACCAAAGAGTCTTCAGTTTCTGAAAAATCAGAAATAGTAGTTCCAAATGGTTCCAAAACAATCCAAAACCTGTTCCTTATTTTTAGATTATATATTGTTGTACATGAGATTCCTCTGCTTGAAATCAATAACATGTATTGTTAAAGGAATTTTTCCATACACAATCAAAAATATTGATTTCTCAGAGCATTATTCTATTTTGATATGAAAATATGTAATAATTCTGTCTCGTTGTATCCACCAAAATCAAGCCACTATTAGTACTCCATAATCTAATTTCTGTCATGTGTTATGTGGCTACTGCTTATCTCTAAAATGATATTTCATTGTATATAATTAAGAGACAGCATAAACAAAACATCAAAGCACAGCAGTTTAAAGCTATATCATTAGGTATACAACATTATGTGCTCATAGAATCATAGAATACCAGGTTGGAAAGGACCTCAAGGATCATTGGTCCAACCTTTCTTGGCAAAAGAGTTGTATTGTACAACAAAAATAATACTCAATTTACAGAGCTGGAGATAGAAACAGTAAACTGAATTCTTTGATTGTATATGTGATTCTGATAAAAGTTTACAATATTCATCATCTGTAGAATGAAGGCAGCAAGCTTTGTTAAGTATATCAAAAAGTATATATTAAAATAATCTTATATGTAAGATTCACAGTTTTTAAAGCATACATCACAATAACCATGGAGGTGAATTAAGTTTAATAGTACATTTAACTATATCTCCTTGTATTCTCTCTCCCCATATTGTCAATAATCAAACCCAACAGTAATAACAACAAACAACCTATTCATTTTCTCTTAAATTAATAGGTTGAAGTGGTGCTTATTAGATTTGTATAGCTAAATCCACAATAGCTCTTCGGTTTTGAAGCTTACTTGATTCTTTAATTAAGCCTGAATTTCATTCTTGCTTCTAAATTGGACCAGGAAAAATGCAAGAGTTATACATAATTTAATCTCCTATTACTTTATTTCTATTCAAAGCTGTTCTTCATTAACAACTCAGCTACTGAATTAACCAGCATGGCACAACCCAAAAATATGCATATTGAATCACTCATTTCAACCAAAATAATTTTCTTTGACCTCAGAATCAGGCCTGAAGTGCTTAAATCATGTTAGAAAATCTGATCCATAAAGTCTGTGCATTTATTGGTATGTATTTCCAATTGAGAAGTGATTTTATAACTATGTTAAAACCAGGTTGGGACTGCCTTAGGAAACACTTCAGGAAATACAGTTATAAATAGCAGTCTCTTCATGCCCCAGTTGAAACATCCAGGTAAAATTAGGGACTGCTTCAGAAGAATTCTCTTGCAAGAGCTATTAATTTCTTTAATAGCGATATTAATTACCTCTTTGCAATTTCTCAACCCAAGACGATGTTCAAAATATACATGACTAATATATACCGAGGGAAGCATTAAAAGAATCAAACACCCTTGTATTTAATTCTTCTCAGTTTCTTAAACTATTTCTTAATACTGTACATGCAAATAAATTTCATTCCACGGTAATGGCTTTAATCTTTTGTTCCGTGTGTGTGTATTTACTCATGTAAGGCTGACGAGTTTTCGCTGTTTTGGTTTTTTTGATGTTTTTCAGAGCACACCACATTTCTTAATGTCTTATGCTCCAACCTTAAATGAGTTCTGAGATCCATAGGGACTGAGTTGAGGAGCAGTCTGATGTGATGTTTTGTGGGAACACAGATACTTCCAATATGTGTACCTCCATGGTATCCTAGAGGTATAATCACAACTTTCCACAGAATTTAGCAAATTATGCCATTAACGCTGCACAATAAGAATAAAATTCACCTCTTTTCATGGCTAAAATCAAGGGGAATAAAAGGCTTTCCTTCCTAAAAGTAAGTAAATACCCTAATCCATGACAAAAAGCTGAAAAGGCTGTTAAAAGTCGTTACTTCAGAGACAGATTTCACATTTGACAGCTGATTTAGTTGATTAAGCTGTGATCAAGAGGTAACATTACTGACTAGAAGTGTTTATTGGGATAATTCAATGAAAAGAAATTATTTCAGTTGTGAGAGACATATTCAACAAAGATTTCCTTCTTTCTGTTACTCTATATTACCTTGACTTTAATTTTCATTCCTTTCTCTAAAAGCTATTAAACCATTTCTTGGAATTGTTTTTCTCTTTTCACTAAAATACTTTTAAGGAACATTTCATACATTCTGAATGCTTTTTAAAGGCATTTATAAAAGAATTTCTCAGCATCTCCTCACCAGTTACTCTTCTTCAATACTGAGGATTACCTCTGTTTCTTAGGAATTAGAGTATTATTTTATTTCCTTAGAAACTAATGGAAAACCTTCCACAGTTTCAACAGAATTTTTATATGGCTCTCTGCTTCGTTTTTAGCTAGCCAGCTCTGCTACAGGAGTAAATTAACGAGGCCAGTCATAGCACTCTGCTGGCACCAGATATAATGATGCAAAAGCAAGGAAAATTAAAAAAGAAAGGTAATTTTAATATCCATTAAAATTTAGTGTTGGAAAAAGAATTATTGTTTTCAATTTCCAAATCCAGCTAACTATAAGAAATCACAAAAATACTAAGTAAACTTAAGAAAGCCAGACGTATTTCTAAAAATAGAATTACTGACAAAAAATTCTTGGCTATTGTTCACAGGAGGTGATTCTCCCCCTCTACTCTGCGCTTGTGAGACCCCACCTGGAGTACTGTGTCCAGTTCTGGAGACCTCAACGTAGAAAGGACATCAAACTGTTGGAAAAGGTCCAGTGCAGGGCCACCAAGATGATTAGAGGGATG